>QJNZ01000494.1:0-70425 GCA_004155055.1 Monosporascus sp. CRB-8-3
AACGTTGGTGTTGAGAAATGGACGATTAAAGATAGATAGTTGGAATGGCGAAAAAAGTCTCTCGCTCATATGTGTCTCTCGCTCATATGTGTAGTACGTTATAAGTTAAAGAATTACGAATAATAATTTATTCGGCTATTCCGGATTGCGAAAACAGTTCAAAATTCCGTTAAAAATAACTATCGATAAAGGCATAATTAAGCAGTTTGCGAAAAGGTTAAGGTTTAATAAAGCCTAGTAACCGATAGTATAATTTATTAATTTATTTAATTTAGTTCCATGGTTACGTCTTTAATAAGGAAATAAGAAATTTTATAAAAAATTAATAAAGTAAAAATTTTTAAAATTTATAATTTATATTTAAAAAGAATTTTCTTTAATTTAACCGTTAATAATAACCCTTAAAAATCTTTAATATATTTTTAATAAAATAAATAATTCGAAAGGTAAAGTTATATAACTCTATTAATTTAAATTCGAAATTATTTTAAATCTTAAAAATTTAAGTATTAAATAATCCTAACCGTTAATATTAGTTAAAACTTAAAATATATAACCGGGTTTTTGTTAGTTATTATAACGTTATCTTTAATTAAATTTTTTAAATTAAATAATTATTTATAAATCCGAAATGGCCCAATAGCTCAGTAGTCGCGAGCCTGGGTATCTTTTTCAATTGCGACAGGCTTGAGCACCCTGTTACGGTTGGGCGCAAAAGACAGTTGGTTCAAATCCAGCTTAAGCCGCCGTTCCTTTGGGTAACGCCAGCTTAAAGGAGTTAAACCATGGGGCTTCGGCTCCGTTACCGTGTCGGCGACAATTAAGGGGTAGCTGGGGGTTTTAAAACCAGTCACGATTAAAGGCGTTAGGAACTAATCAATTAATCGGGTATATTTATCGTCAGTTACCGTATTACATAACCCGCATTACGTTTTTCCGGTCTTTGCCAAAAAAAGACGGTTTTTAAGGGGTGTTCCCCGGTTACGTTTATATTAAACCAGTTATGTATGTACTTAATAAATGGATTAGCTATATACTATATATATATAGCTAGATACCTCAATAGCACTTTACCTTGCATTATAAATCCGGAATATAAAAAAATTATTTTCTAATAATATAAGTTATAAGTTAAAAATTCGAAAAACGTAATATATATTTTACCGCGTTTA
This sequence comes from Monosporascus sp. CRB-8-3, assembly GCA_004155055.1. NCBI lineage: Eukaryota > Fungi > Ascomycota > Sordariomycetes > Xylariales > Monosporascus > Monosporascus sp. CRB-8-3. The sequence continues at coordinate 1,173 of QJNZ01000494.1, forward strand.
ATATTTTATTTTCGATAACGATTAACGTATTACATAAGCGAGCTATATATATAAGCGAACTATACATTTTTATTATTATTTTAACTTTTTAACTTTAATTATTTATTTTTTAATAATTATAATATAAAACGGCTTATAAAAAAAACGAAAATAAACTTAGCCGTTTAAGTTAAAAAACAAAACCTGAAACTTAATTATAAAAAGCTTAATTTTATTTATAATATCCTATTTATTACCTTAAAAATACGAGTTAATAATAAATACGCCCGACCCGATACCGTTTCCAATTTACGAAAATTAACGCCGACTAAAAAAAAATCGATTATCGAATAAATTTTTAATTTAAATACGTAAACATTTCCCGTCCGGCGTTAATACGTTAAAAATATAACGAATTTATTATTTACGTAACGTATCGTAAAACGTATTAAAATTAATTAGGTATTTAATTTTATTAAACGGTAATATAAATTTAAAACGTATTTAAATCGAAAAATAAATTATTAACGAGTTTTATGCAAAAATTTAAAGGTATTTTGTAAATAATTTAAGCTTATTTAGGTTATAATTACGAAATACGGTATTACGAAAAAAATATTTATAACTTCGACAAAATAAAATTTTTAATAAGTTTTTTTATAATAATAAACATAATAATTACAAATACCGAAAAACGTAAAAAATTTAAATAAACGTAATAAGGGAATAAGGAATAATTTACGGTAATATAAGCTATTAACTTTTAAAACTGGGCCTTGCTTTTATTTATTATCTTTACCGGGAAAAATTACTTTTTTCGCTGGTTCGCCGATAACTTACTTTTATCCGATTAAAAAATTACTATAAACGAAAACGGTTAGACGATAAATAAATTAAATTTAAAATAAATTAAATATTTCGATAAATATATTAAAACGCGTATTAAAAAGTCGAAACATTTTTTTATTTTTAACGGTTACGAAAGTTATTATTCGATCGAATTCGAAAATTATTACAAAATTAATAATATTATTATACTTTATATATTTGCTTATTTTTTTTATCGGTTTTAATTTTTAAACGTATTTTATTTTTCCGTATTAAAACGCGTTTATTTGTTATATATCGAAAGTTTTATGTAACGTTACGTTACTTATATTACTAAGGAAAATTTTATCGCCGGTTTTTGCGACGTATTTAAAGCTGTTATAACGACCGATAATATTAAATCCGGATTTGCAAACGCGGAATTTGTTTTATTCGATTTTAATTACGTTTTTTCCGAATTAAAAATTCCAGTTATATTTATACCAACCGTTTTTTTATTTACCTTTATTAATTCCGTTATTTTTTTATTTGCGAAAATTCCTAAAAATGTTATTAAAGCGATTCGACGAGGACGTTATTTATAAAGGAAAATTAAAAATTACTAAGGTAGCTTACCGATAAAGATGTTTAAGTTGGTTAATTTTTTAACAAAAAATAACTTATTATTTTTATACGAAATCGTTTTTTGTTTCGGAAGGAAAATAATTACTTTTATAAAACGAATTACGTTTTTAATAAACGCCAGAAAACCAAAAATAAACGTTTTTAAAAAGGAGGAATATTTATTATAAAGGAAATATAAGTTTTTATAGTTACGAAAGAAAATAATAATAAATAATTACAGCTAATAGCGACTAAAAGGGGTTATTACAAAAAGGTTTAGGTAAAGGAACGGAAATATGGCGTTTACGGCAAGCCCGGATATAATGCGCGTATTTGTAAGGAGGATATAAAGGTATTTAACGATAAAAAATCCGATTAGTTTGAATTAATTTAATATATTGTAATTATTTAATTTGAATTTGCTATCGGGACGTATTAAAAAGTGTACAGTTTGCTTATATATACAGCTCGCTTATATGGTACGTTAAATTAAATTATATTTATTAGAATAACTTTTTCCCTTATTTAGAAATTAACGCAAGGTTATATAATATAAGTAGGTAAACAATTAGAAAATCACTGTAAAACGAGAATAAAATTAAATATATCGTATAAAATAATTAATTAAAATTATAATATTTTAAAATGCGATTAATAATATAGGTTTTAACGTTACTTTTCCGTTAATATAAATATTTATTTATAACTTTACTAAATACGGGATATTTTAAAAGTTTAAAGTTAAGGTTATTATTTAAAACTATTTTTAATTTTATAAAGATTTTAACCTATACGTTTTTATATACTAATAGTTATAATAACTAGATTTAACTTTAAATTTTATTAATTTAACGTTATTACTACGTTTTTATATAGCGTAATTAATAAGCTAGTATATGCATATTTTTTATAAAGATTTATGTATCCGAGTTAGTATTTAAAACTTTTAAAAGCTTTATACGATTAAAGGCGATTATTACTTTTATAATAATAAAACTTATTTTTAAGTATAAAGGATTTTAGTTTAAAGCCCGTTTTAAACGATTTATATATAATAATTAATAATTAATTAACGTTATTTTTTTATATTAACGATATATATAAAGAAAGCTTTTACGAAATTAAAGTAACGTTTTTATACTAACGATTTTAAGAGTTATAATACTTCTTAAGAATACGGATTTTACGTAACCGTTTAATTAAAAAATTATAGTTATTATAAGATATTTATTAAAAGAAAATATATTTGTAATTTAAATTTGTAAAATTTAAGAAACGTTATTTTAAAGTTTTTAAATAAAAAGATTTTAAAGAATATAAAAACGAAGGGTTTATAACGTTATAAAATTATGTTTCGGAAAAGTCGGCGGCTTATTATATAAAACGATTAATATTTATTTAAATATAATAAAATTATTTTTTATTTATTAACGTAGGACAAAAGAAAACGAGCCATATAAGTGAGCGAACCGTTCGGACTTTTATAATAAAATCAGATTTTTAAAAATTTATAAATATATTAAACCATTATAAAAACTTGTAAAACTTTATAAACGTCTTTATAACGATAGAGATAACGGAAAATTAAATTGGCAAAAATTATACGTTTAAAATACACTAGCTATATATAATAATTTCTTTTTTCCTTTAAAATCGGACCCATCTTTTATATCTCTATAAACGATTTTTTTTAAATTTCTTTTAACAAAATATTAATTTATTCCTTATAAATTATTATTAAAATATACCAAATTTGATAGTATTTTATAAAAGTTTCGTTAAATTACATAATTTTAAAATGTCGTATTTTTTTATTTAAAAAATAGTATAAAATCATTTATATCTTAGCTAAAATATAGTGGATGTTTTTAATAATTTAACTATAATTATTAGATATACAAATAGATATTCTGATAAAGTTACATCGAAATCTAATATAAATTGGCGAAGTTATAACTATTTAAATTAAAGGTAGGGCGAATTCGGCTCGCTCGCATTTGTAGCTTGTTCGCTTATATTCTACGTTACGATATAATAAAAACTTAAGCTTTATTTATTATAACATTATTAATAAGGCCTTATTTTATAATTATTATACCCATTATTTTAGTATATAATACGGTAATAATAAAGATTTTAACGTCTTATTATTATTATACGTAAATAACGTATTTTTTATAAATAACCTTAACCGTAATAGTTTTTAAGGCTTTATACTATTATTTTCCGAAAAACTTATTATTTAAAAAAAGAATATATAAAATATAATTATTATTTTAAATCCCGAAATAAAGCTATTTACATTATCGTAAAACGTTAAGGAAACTTTTTTTTATAAAAGGTTTTTAAAGTTTAAGTTTAAAACGAAATAAAAAGTTAATTATCTAAATAGATAATAAGTAGATAATACGTTTAATTACGAAACTAAAATAATTTAACGTTTATAATTATTAGTTTCGAAAAGTTTACGTTATAAAAAAAATTAAAATCGAATAAACGTTTATAAAAACGATAATAACGAATAAATTTATTAACCTATTTAAGTTATAATAATATTAAAAATTCGTTCGGTTATTAAATTTTTAAAACGTCGTCTTAAAGTTTAAAAAAGCTTAGGAAAACTTTGTTTTATCCCTGCTATTATTTAGCTATTAAGCGCTGTTATTTCCGTTTTTTTCTAGTTATTCCTTTCCGTTATATTTTTTTCCCCCTTAAGCCTTAAATTACATTAAATATTAAGTTATTAAGATAAATTTCTATTAAAGCTTTTATAGTTTAATAATATAATATCAGGTTATAATACTTAAAGATATAGATTTAAATCTTTTTAAAAGCTTCCGGAAAGTACGTAATAAAGAGTATAGTATCGTATTCTTACTATATACCTCTCGTACCTCTTTTTATTTTTCTTTATTTTTGCTATTATAAATTATGGCGGTTTTTCCTTTTTAAGTTATATTTAAAATTATAAGAACTTTAGCTGTTAATTCCTAATAGCTAGGGGAATATATTAAACTTAGTTAAAGTAGATTAAATACTTAAACTTTAACTTTATTTAATTAACGACCTAAAAAAGGTTAATTTATATATTACGCGCATAGGTTTCTCTCAGTTATAACTGTTTTTATATGTATTTAAAAAGGTTTCGTTACCCTCACTCTCTATCTAGGACCTTTTAAAGGTTAACCTGAAAATTTCCTTTCTTTCAGCCGTATATGCTTCAGTGTGTGATGTCAGGGTCTCATATATTACCAGACGTGACTAGTACCTTTGTTGCTCAGGTCTTACGATACGACTGCCAACATAAACCGTACGACTAGGTTTAATAGTTGGTTAACTAGCCCAGCCGTAACAAAGAGACTGGCGATTGATCGCAGTTGTAGCAATAAATTGGGTGCTTATAGCCGTACTTACGTTGGAAGCCCTGTTCCGGGTGACCAAACCGTAACACGGAGGCTCCCGTCTGCGACTCCTGCATCTGCATTTGGCTGTCTGACCCCTTTTTTGGGAACACCCCTCTGATCAGGGCCAACTTCTGGTTTCTCCCACCTCCCGGCGACCGTACTAATGGGCCCAATCACGGTCCGCCGTGGGGCCGAAACCGGCCCCCTTACCGGGGCAACACGACTAGGGCGTAGCAGACCCACCTGGACATATCCCGCCCTGACGCCACGACCGGAAACCAAGTCTCATGCAGGCAACCCAACTATTGGGAGCAAATATCTGACCAAATACGGCATATTTCCCTGGCGAGCAAGCATCTTGAGAGAGTTGGTAAGCAACCTTTAAGTGCGCTTTCCATAGTGACGGCCTAAAGCCTGGGTTGAACTCGCTTATTACCCGCGTTCCCTGACTTGATCGGCTGCCTATCGTACGGGGGCAGAATAGTACGATACCAACTTAGTCCGTCCCTTAAGGCTTGAGAATTGGCGACGGCCTGGATTTTTAGCGAGGAATGGTTCTCTGGAAGGTTTGCGCTTTCGTATCGTATAGGAAAACTGCCAAGCTAATCTTTAAAGGTAATAGAACCCTCCGAAAAATGCCTATAAAAAACCCTATTAAAATCCGTAATACGTAAAGGGCGATTGTTGCGGTGCGATTACGTAACTTATTACCGTAGCCTTTTTATAAGATAAATATTAACGTAAAAGTAATAGGGTTGATTTAAAACCTCGGAATAAAAGTATATTCCGATAGTTTATTATTTATTTTATTTTTAATATACTTTATATATTTAAATATTTTATAGTTTTAAGAAATCGTTATTATAAACCGATTACTATAAAGTTTTTCAAATATCGGTTGATAGTTTTTTTAATTTTATTACGTCGGCGTTTAATTTAATTCGGAAACTTTATTTCTACTTAATATATAATATTAATACGTACTTTGTTTTTTTAAAAAGTTTTAGTTATTTTTTCGAACTGTATAAACTTATCCGTTTTTTATAAATAAGTTTCAGGTTCGAGATAGTATTACGGAAACCGTTAAAAAAAGGATTGTTATTATATTTTAAAAAGGGGGTTGTCTATTTAAGAGTTTAAAGCTAGCTAATAAGATTAAATGTCGAAAATCTAATTTATAGATTTCGGATTTATATAATTGCCTTATTTAAATCTGGATTTAAAATTGCCAATTTTTAATTTATTTCAATTTAGCTAATATTAACTAAATTATTTATTAATACGTTAATTATATTACTGATTTTATTCGTGTAATAATTAATTTTTAAATCTGTTATTTTATGCGAAATATATATAGTTAAGCTGTTCTTATTATTAATCTTGGAAATTTCCTCTTCATCAGCTTATTATTCTTTTCTCTTTATTTTATTTCTATGAGTTTTAACTTTTTAATAATTTATTAGGTTTTATTTAACTCTTATTTAAGTTATGCCTTTTAAAAATATTACTAACGTAGTCTTTTAAAGCGGAGCTTTCCTAAGAATAATTATATGTATATTTAGGTTATAATAAGTAGACCTATTAAGAAATAAAAGTTTTTAATTAGCCGGTTAGAATTATTAAGATAGGATGTATCTAGTAAGAGTAGTAGCTTTTAATTACCTTTAAGAAGTTTGTATAGTTTTTCTACTTAGGCGTACTTAATATTTAATGTTCTATAATTATTTATGTTAATTTTACGAGTTAAATACTTCGAGAGTATAGATTACATTAATTTTTTATAAATCTATTTAGTTTTAAACTAACTTTAAAAGTTTATACGCAATATTTACGGATTTTTTACTACAAGATTATTCGCCCTTATTAATTAAATATTATTTTTCGTAAGGCCTTTTTAAAAGTCTTTTTATATAAACAGTAATTTATTTATATTCGAAATTAAACGTGAAGAAGAATTAATAATAAAATTACCTTTAATTATAGTAGCGTTTTTAAAGTACTCTTTTTTATAACGACTAGATTTAAAATAAAATACCTAATAATTAAGTTAAATACGGAAACTTTTATTTAAAATGTTAAATATAGGCTTAAATGAAAAGTATTAACGTTCGAACTAAGATTAATATTTTTACAAATATAAATAAGGTGTAAGGAAACGCGTCGTAATTCCGGATATCGCTATTATTCTAATTAATCTAGGTTATAAGAAAGCTATAGAAAAGCTAGGTCTAGGTTATATATATACAAATAGTGGATTTGTCGCGTCTACTTTTCCGTTGCTCTAATGACCCCCTATACCTAATTCTTTTAGCTACTATATATATCTTAATATGCCTTTATAGTTAAAAGGATTTCTAAGGTTTTTAAAGCTATTTATAACTTCGTCGGCGCTCTTAAACTTTTAGGTTTCCGTCCTAGCGCCTTTATTTATTAATAGCTAGCTTAATACTTTTTAAAAGGTTAGTTATATAAATTTTCCAATCTCCCTAGAGAAGACGTGATAGTAGAACCAAATTGAACAAATGGATAGATTGTGCTATCGGTTGCTAAGCTTTACCAAACCCTAACCTTTTTACAGGCGTTTTACTTTAAGGTAACTTTAGATTGCCTAATTATGCCCTTATCGACGACCATTTTTAACGGAATTTTAAACGGTTTTCGCAATCCGGAACAGCCGGATAAATTATCGTTCGTAATTTTTTAATTTGTATCGATTTAAAAATTAAATTTCGATATTTTTAAACTTATTATCGTTATTTTTTAATTTTGCCAGTAATTTTTTTATAAACCGAATATTTTTTAGCATAAATTTACGCAAAGATTAATTATTTTCGCTGTTTTAAATTAAATTATATCCGAAAATTAAAAATAAAATTTAATTTTTTTAGAAAAAGTTATTAATATAAATCAAAATATTAATATATTTTATTCGGCCGATTATTTTATTTAAGTCGGGTAACTTAATTGAGATTATTTCCGTTAAGATTCTGGAAATACGGAGTACTGGGATTTTATATTCGGATTTAGCCGGCATATTTTGGTTATTTTAATTAATAAAGGTTTAAGAAGCCCTGAGATTAATCGAGGTTAAAAAAGGTGGCTATCGTAAAACTGGCGAAAGGTTGTAAAGTTATTTTTTACGGAATTAAGGTTTACCGTGAAAAGCTTAACGTCTTTTAAATTATTATCTGAGATTTCCCTTATTAAATTAGGTAGAGGGTATAAGGTTTATTAAGGACGAAGCTTGTCGGCATTGCGTAATCGGTTTCGGGATAAGGCTTTTCGTAACCGAAATACAATTTATCGTTACCGTAAAAACTATTAATAATTACCGTATTCGAAGATATTAGGTAAAATATTTATCGTGTTAATTATTAATATAATTATTTCGTATCTTTAGCTTAGCCTGGATAATACGACTTAAACTTAACGACCTTGCATATAAATTTTCCAAGCTATTAAGGATAAAGTAAACTTTGTTACGATAAACCTGGCTTTTAAATTCTTTTTTTTATAATTATATTCGTTATAATTTTAATAAAACGGTTCGTTTTTTTTATTCCGATTCGGGTTTTTACTACTATTTCGCGTAACGTAACTTTTTGCTAATTATTTTTTATAATCCTTATTTCGGAATTCTGTAACAAAATCGTTTAAAACGTAATTAAACAGGATAAATTAAAGTTAAAACGTTTTTTAAAATATATAATATTTATATTTTAACGTTTTTAATATTACGAATCGAATTAATAAAGATAATAACGTATTAAGGTTTCGTTATAAGTTAAGTAATTTTACTAGTACGTCGAATAAAACGTTTAAATTTAGTAACGTAATCGAAAGTTGAATTTTTTTTTATTTTAATTAAAAAACTGAAGTTAAGTTTAAAGATTAAATTATTCGTCGATTTTTTTATTTCCGTATACTTTTTTTAAAACCCGAAATATTAAAGTTCTTTTTGTAAAACCGGAGATAACGGCTATAGGATTTTTCTTAACGTTAGTAATAACGTTCGTAATTATTCGGGCTTTATTTACTGCCGTAAAGCGGTCCGATTTACCGTCGGCGTATCCGATAAAGGCAAACGTTACTTAAAACGCCGTTTTCTATATTTTCTAATTACTTTTACTTTTAAGGCGATTTTTTTCGATAATTTCAGGTTAAAAGTATCCTAATTTAGGTAAGTAGCCGTCGACGGTATCTTCGTTTTTTTATTATTGTTATTGCCGTACTTTTAAGTTAGCCAGTTTTTGTTAAAAAAATTTTAATTATTTCTTAAATGACTTTATTATATTAAACCTTTTTTTTTTCGTAGCTAATATATTTCGTTAATACTTTTTAACTTTTTTTATCAATTCCCTAATACGGCGATGGTCGACCTCGTAATTTTTCGAACCGATCCTTTTAGTCCTTTGCCGATTAACCTTAAGGAATTTTTTTTTTCGGCTTTAACGCTAAACATGCGCTCTTTATGCCGACGACCCCCTTAAACGATACTTTAAATTGCGTATAAAATAGATAGTTTTAGATATTAATTAACGGTTAAAATATTAAAAAATAAGAACTAGAAGATATTATTATATAAAAAATCGCGTTATAATTCCGGATATCGTTATTATTTTAATTAATCTAGGTTATAAAAAAGGTGTAAAAAAGCTAGGTTAAGTTATATATATATAAATAATAGGTTTATTACGTCTACCTTTCCGTTACCTTAAAACCCTCTTATATATAACTTCTTTAATTACTACATCTATTTTAACATAATATATATTAAGATTAAATTAATATTAAAGTTAGTAAAATTAACTTTTAACTTTTACGTTATTTCGAATAAGATTATTAAATTTATTAATTATAAAAGTGTAAGATTTTAATTTAAGTTAACTTGTAATAAGATATTACTTTAAACTAGGCGGGAATATACCACCTAGAATAACCGTAACGAAAATAATATAATCGCTAGTAAAAAATAATATAAGTTAAAAAAACTTAATTAGTAAATAAATCGTAATTTATTATAAAGTACCCCTTACCGTTCTACCTTAAAGTAATTATAAATAGTATTACTTAAATTTTTTAATTTCTCTATTTACTTCTATTATAAAAAGTATTAGAATTAGCCGTAACTTTAATCCCCTTCCCTTCTTTCTTTAATTTTTTCCTTTTATTTTAGGCCCTTTTAAAGGAAAGGAATAATAGCTCTATTTAAGTTTCCTTTTTTCACCGCCAATCTTTATAGAAAGAATAGAAATAATATTAATACTAAATCTTATATTTACAAAACTAAAATTACAATAATGTGTTGGAGTTGGAGCTGTACAACTGTTGCATAGCTGTTCTACCTGTTGCAGCTGTTCTAGCTTCTTCTAGCTGTTTCTAGCTACATCATCAAGTGGGTCGGCGATGGTCTATATAATGCCAACCTACTAACCTTTATATGTAGTCTTCCATAGCATCAAGGAACGCGCGGTATTATTTTTCCCAAGCTTCTGATCAAGAGGTTCTTGCATACATATACGGCTTTAATAAGCCCTGTCCCAATTCAATAAAAGTTCCGTATTTGTAAATATTTAAACGGGATTAATTTCTTTTCTTCACTTCTATTATTTCTATCCTTTTTAACCTTTTTTATTCGTTCTTTTTCTTTTTTACTGTATTATATTTTATTTTCTTTTATTTTATTATTTAATATTTTTTTTATAAACTTCTTATCGAAAATAGTAATCTTTATATTCTATATAAACAGTCCCCTAGCCTTTTTACCGTTGACTTTAAGATTATCTTAATTAGTAATAATAACAGCAATTTCTATAAAAAAATATTAAAGATATGTCCGATAATATTAAGATAACTATTATCAGTTAGCGTAAAGGCGATATCTAGGAAAACTATATAGTCGAGATTTATAAAGTTAATAGCGCTAGAATTAAAACTAATAATATAAAGGTTAATAAAGTTAAAGTTAAATATAACGATATTTAGTAATTTAAAAACGAAACCGGATTAAAGAATTATCGCAATACTTACTTTATTAAATTTTAGACCTTTTTTTTGAGATTATAGCTACGCCTATAACGTAATTATAACTAGGGCTTTATAAATTAATTATTAATTTATAAAAAACTTATAAAAATAATAAAATCTTAAAAATAAGGCCTAATATTGAGTTATAATTTTTAAGCCTTAATTAACGTATTGCTATATAAATATCTTAAAATCTATATTAAAACTTTTTAAATAAAATAACAATAATAATTAATTAAAAATTAATAAAAAGTTTTATTATATAGAGCTTTATATTTTTTTTAACTATATAAAACATTTCGATCGGGACTGGTATGACGGCTAGGCTTATTAACCAACTATTAAACCAAGTCGTACGGTTTATATAGGTAGTCGTATTGCGGGATCTAAATAACGAAAATAACTTAGTTACGTTTGGTAATATTAAGGGTATCTTAAGTAACTAAGTTATATTATAAGCTAGTATTATCTAGGCTATGGGAAATAATAAGTATATATATTTTTCCTCGGCTTATTAATGGTAAATTAGTAATTTAGCTTATTAGCTTACTAGTGGTGAGCTAATAATCTAGTTACGTAATTTAATTTATTTAAGTCCTATTTCGGTTTACTGGAACCGTTTCCGAGACCTCCCTTTTGTTAGGTTGTAATACGATTTCCTTTTTTCCAGGGTCCTTGTTTTTAAGGACTTTTTTTTTCTGTAAGTCCTTATTTTATTATGTTAAATCGGGTTTTTAAAGGTCGTTTACGCAAGATAAAATAACGTTATACTTTAGCTAATTTGATTAATTTAAAAGGTTTCGAAACGATATCGTATTTTTTTTACTTTTTTAAAAAGTTTAACTATTAAATGATAACGGGGGTTTCCCGTTATAAAGAATATATTCGTTGTAGTCTCTTTTATAACGGTACTACTATTTTTATGACGATAGTTAATCGTTATATCGTTAAGGCCTATCGTTTAAAAAAAAAAAGCTTATTACGGAATAGGTCCTTACCGAATCCCTAATCTATCTTTCCCGTATACGCAAGTAACGTTAATAATATCAGATTTAAAATACAAAACTTATAAATCGCGCCTTACAGTTTTTGGACAAATAAGACAAGTTCGACCGTTAAAAGTCGGAATCGGTAATAACCGTTTAGGCTTTTAATAATACTAACGTTATTAATTAAAATACCGTTAACCAGGGCCTCCCTTCTATGGATAACGTAAACTGGGACGCGTTTATTACTGGCTCCGCCGTTATTAATAAAAGTTCTTCAGCAGGCGCTAGGCGCCAGTAAGATTTTTGGCGGGCTTCTAGGTATTTTCGGAGTTTAGGTAATTTTTCTATTTAACCAGGTACTAAGTAAATCCTTTTTATTTTCGTATATCAATATTTTTTTTTGCTTTATAAATCGGTATATCTTTTTTTACTTTTTTTTCGTACCCGGTATCGACCTTAAAAATATCTGTTACTAATTTAAATAAAAAAATAAAAAATATTAAATGGAATTTAATTTTAGATAATAATTCCAGTTAATAGTTATTTTCTAAGATTTTTTTGGTAATTTTATATGGTCTAATATATTTAAAATTAAATTTTTGGTTAAGGCGTTTGTTTTTAATATTTTTGGTAATTAAATAAACTATTTTTCCCTCTGAGAAAATTAGTTTTTTTAACTTTTTCTGGTTATAGTATTTATTTCTCTAATTACGTACGAATTAAAGTTCTGTTTTTATTTTTTAATATAATTATTTAAATTGTTTTAAGGTAAAAATTATTTTAATATTAATTGGTTTTCCTTTTTGCGTTTTTTTGTAAACTTTTAAAATAAAACTAAAATTGGCAGTTACTGGAGTTGTTTTAATGTTGTTATAGTAGCTGGTATTATAGGTTAATTACGCGATAAGTAATTTCTGAATTTAGTTATTTTGGTTATAATTAACATAATATCGTAGGTATGTTTTTAATATTTGGTTGGTTTTTTCCGTTTATTTATCGGTTTATAGTTTAAAAACGTTTAATAATTTATAATTTAAGCTAAATTATATTATTAAATTTTGTTAAAATTTTAAAATAAAAATTATGCTCTTATTTAAAATAATTTTTAATAATAATCCGTATAAGTTAAAAATATATCGGAAGAAAATATATATTATTTGTTTGGCGTTTATATTTTTATTATAAAGTAAAAAATAAGAAAATTTTATAAATCGATTACCGATTATAAAAATATTATCGTAATATATACCAATAACTAAGTTTTTTAATAAAGGAAATTTCGTAATAAAGTTAAATATAATTAAATTCCATAGTTATTCGGTAACTGGTAATGGTTATAACTTTCCGTATAGTTTATATCGTTTGGTTTTTATTTTAAAACAGATATTATATTAATATATAACTTTTTATGTTATTAATTTCATTTTTGGAAAATAATATATTTGTGGTAAGCGTTTTAAGGTTTTGTAAATCCTTAAGTATTTATATAATTAATATTTATATATTTTTCGTATTAAATTTTTTTGATATTTTTTTAATACGTAGATTTTATTTATTTTTTGTTTTTTTGGTAAATTATTATGATATCGTTATATTTTTCGGTATATATTTAGCATAAATATTTTAATAGTATTAATATATCGTTATTATAAATATCCATTTAATATTTAGTCGAAACTAATTTATTATATTTTTACTTTAGGATTTTCGAGGTTTGGTTATTTACTGAAAACGCCTGCTTTGCCGTTTTCCGATTTTTTACGGTAAATAATAATATAATCGAATTTTAAAAAATATTTTATATAACGTAATTATCGTCCGATTAATTTTTTGGTAATTGCAAAGTAAAAAATATTTTTATAGTTTATATATATTTTTACTTAATATTAATTTTCTTTAAGATAATATTTGAATTCTTTAAAGGTTTTAATAATAACCAAAAATTTTTTATCGTAAATGGGGTAGTTTAGTTCGATACCGTATAATTTATAAAAGTAAAAGGCGATAAGATATAATTTCCCTTTATTATTTCGTTAATAAAATATTATTTTTAAAGTAAAGTTTAAGGTATCGGTCTTGAGTTTTATTGGTTTATTTAGGTTGTATATTATTAAGACGGGTTTATTAATAAAGGCGTTTTTAAGTTATTAAAAGGTTTTTTTTATAACTGGGGCCTATATAAATCGTCGGTTTTTCCTAGTAAATTCCGTTAATAATATTGCGATTTTACTGAAATATCGTAAAAATCGTCGGTAATAATTAGCAAATCTAAGGAATACTTGTATTTCCGTAATATTAATAAACGTTCTTTAATCCTTAATTACAAAAATCTTTTTAAAATTTATTTTAATATATTCTAAAGTAATAATATATTTTAAATATTGGATTTTCTAAACGTAAAAAATATTTTTCTTTACGTTAATCAAAAGGTTGGCGTTCTGTAAAACTTGTAAAACTTTATAAACGTATCCTACGCATTTTTTTTTTATTCTTAAATAAATAAGGATGTTGTCGAGGTAATATATAACAAAAATATTAAGGTACTTTCGGAATACGTAATTAATTATCCGTTAAAAAGTTACTGGTACGTTTATAAGTTTGAAAAATATAACGAAATATTCGAACAATCCGTATTTTGTTTTAAAGGTTCTTTTTTATTCGTTTTTTTAGTTTAATTCGGATTTGGTTATATTTTTCCTTTTGGTTTAAAGCCGTGAATTATTTGGTATTTCGTAATTAATCCTTAATTTCTGTAACTAAAGGTAATAATGTTTTATTTTTAACGGTGATATCGTTAAGTTATTAGTAATTAATAATAAATCGTAACTTTCCGTTTTTTTATAGGACGAAAAATATTAGGTATTTTGCTGACGATTTGAAACGTTATATATGTCCTTTTCGTAGTTTATTTTTTAGGTAATTGCGGAAAACGTATAGTTTTATTTCGTTTAAGTTATAGATAAAATAAAAAGCGGTCGTTTTACCGTTTTTAAGAATTATTTTATAATTTTATTCGTTATATTATAATAATTTTATGTTGAGTTCCTTTTAAAAAGGTTTTTTATATTTGTAATATTATATTAATACCTTTATTATTTATTCTGGTAGTTTTTCGGACTATATTTGTAAGTTATCGTTTACTTATCGAAATTATACTTTAAGGTTTGTAATAGCGCGTCGTATTTTTTTATTATGCTTTTTATTTTAAATATATTTTATTTTTTTAAATAATAAGGTTTCTATTATATCTTTATGCTTGCATTCGTTGTCCTTATCGATTAAATATTAAGATTTTAATTCTTTTTTTATTTTTCTTTATAATAAGAAATAAACGGAAATTTACCTAATTAGTTCCCCAGTTAATTAAGGGGTTGTACTGGTATAACTATGGTTTTCCTAGGATTATATCGTATCTATTTAATAAAATAATATCGAAACTAATAAATTTTTTTTTTCGATAAAGGTTTTAAAATAATTAATTTCGCATTTAACCTATCCGTCGTTATAAGCAAATCTTTAATTTTCGGCATTCTCGATTTTATAAAGGTAACTTTTTTTTTATAATAACTTTAATTAATTTATAATTTCCGGATTGATATAGTTTACAGTTGTTACTCCGTAATTTACTATTACGGTATACCAGTTTTTTTTAATTCGTATTCGTATAATAATAGCGCTATCGCCGATAGCTCCGATTATTACGTTTAAAGCTTTTTTAAGGTATTATAGTTTAATTTTTTTTTTCGCTTACATGCGGCTTTTTTATAGGTGGCGCTGTTTTTTTAGGGTCTATAAAAGTTTTCGTAATATTTCCTTATCCCGGTTATTTTATATTCGAAGTTTTTTTAATTGTTTTTCTATTTGTATTATTTGTTTTTATAATTACTTAATTTATTATCGTATATTCGGTTATCCGTAAGTTTATTCCGTAAAAGTTTCGATTATTTCTTCGTTAGGTAATACTATTTACGCACTGTTATTTTCTTATTTATTATATTTTTTTTCGTTTTCTAAATCTTATTACCCTTTTTTAATAAAGTTTTTATTTTTTTCTTTAATTATTTTTTTATCCTTTAAATTTATAGTAAAGGTTAATTAAATACTTAAATCGGTAATAACTTGTTAACGGTGTTTTTTTATGGGCATAACTTTTTAAATAGCTAGTTTTATAATACCACTTATTAATTAATTTTATCCTTTTCTGTAAATAACCGTAAATATCGGTATTATTATTAGTTATTTTTGTTAATTCTTTTTTATCGTTTAAAATTAAACCTTTTTTAATATATTCAAGTTATACGTTAGTAAATTACTTTTTTTATTTTTAGTAAAATTAATATTTAGGTTTGTTATAATAAATAACGTAAATTTTCGTATATTATTCTAGTTTTCCTAAGTATAGGTTCTCTTTTTATTCGTAATATTCCTATAACGTACTATAAGCGAACGGCTTAAATAAGCGAGCGGACTAAATTTTTCAACTTTCTAGGTTTTTAACTTAATTTATATATTTTTTAATATTAACATTATAAAACGTTTTATAAAAGAATTTAAAATAAATTTAGCCGTTTAAATTAAAAAACAAAATCAAAAATTTAATTATAAAAAACTTAATTTTACATACGATATTACCGAAATTATTTTAAAAGCCCAATATTATAGTAAACGCACCCGAACTAATATTATCCTTAATTTACGAAAACTAACGCCGACCGAAAAAAAATCAATTATCGAACGAATCCTTAATTTAAATACGCAAACGTTTCTTATCCGACTTTAATATATTAAAAATATTGCAAATTTGTTATTTACCTAACGCGTTGCGATATATATTAGGATTAATTAAACGTCTAACTTTATTAAACGGTAAAAAAAACTTAAAACATATTTAAATCGAAAAATAAATTATTAAAAAGTTTTATACGAAAATCTAAAAATATTTCGTAAATAATTTAAACTTATTCGGGTTATAATTACGAAATATAATATTACGGAAAAAAAAATTATAATTTCGATAAAATAATTTTTTTAATAAGTTTTTTTATAATAATAAATATAATAATTATAAATACCGAAAAACATAAAAAAATTTAAATAAATTTAATAAGAAAATTAGGAATAGTTTATAATAATATAAATTATTAACTTTTAAAGTTAGGCCTTACCTTTATTTATTATTTTTACCGGGAAAAATTACCTTTTTCGCTGGTTCGCCGATAACCTACTTTTACCCGACTAGAAAATTATTATAAATAAAAACGGCTAAATAATAAATAAACTAAATTTAAAATAAATTAAATATTTTTATAAATATATTAAAACGTATATTAAAAATTCGAAACGTTTTTTTATCCTTAACGGTTACGAAAACTATTATTCAATTAAATTCGAAAATTATTATAAAACTAATAATATTATTATATTTTATATACCTACCTATTCTTTTATTGGTTTCAACCTTTTAATATATCCTGTTTTTCCCTATTAAAACGCATTTATTCGTTATATATTAAAAGTTTTATATAACGTTACGTTACCTATATTACTAAGGAAAATTTTATCGCCGGCTTTTATAATACGTTTAAAACTGCCATAATAACTAATAATATTAAATCTAAATTTATAAAAATAAAATTTAATCTATTCAATGTTAATCGCGTTTTTTCCGAATTAAAAGTTCTAATTATACTTATACCGACCATTTTTCCACTTACCTCTATTAACTCCGCTATTTCCCCACCTACGAAAACTTTTAAAAATATTACTAAAACAATTTAACAAAGATATTATTTACAAAAAAAAATTAAAAATCATCAAGGTAATTCACCGACAAAAATATTTAAGTCGGTTAATCTTTTAATAAAAAGTAGCTTAATGTTTTTATACGAAAACGTTTTTTTTCGGAAAGAAAACGGTTATTTTCGTAAAACGAACCACGTTTTTAATAAACGCCGGAAAATTAAAAATATACATCTTCAAAAAAAAAGAACATTTACTATAAAGGAAATATAAGTTTTTATAGCTAAGAAAAAAGGTAATAATAAGCAATCGCAGCTAATAAAGGCCGAAAGTAATTATCGTAAAAAAGTTCGAACTAAAAAACGGAAATATGGTATTTATAATAAACCCGGATATAATACGCGCATTTATAAAAAGGTTATAAAAACGTTTAGCGATAAGGAATTTAATTAGTTTAAATTAATTTATTACGTTATAATTAATTTATTTCAGTTCGTTATCGCAAAATGCTAAAAAACGATCCGCTTACTTGTTTAGGCCGTTCGTTTATATAATACGTTAACTATTTTTATAAAACTAATTAATTTTATTTTTGTTATTATTTTTTTTATTAAAACTAGGTAAATAATTTTTCTTCAATAAAAGCTTTTTACCTTAAATGGTCCTTGTACTATTATATTACCATATACCGTAACCGGATTATATTAATTAGTTTTTTATTATCTTTTTTATCGTTTTATTATTATTTTTCGGGTACGGGATTTTAATTATTTTATCGAAATTTCTTAGATACCTTGTATTAAAAGGCCTTATATTCTATTTTGCTATAGTTATAATATTTAAACTAAAGTTAATTTCGTTATTAAATTATTCCGATTTCTATAAAGCCTAGTTAAATCCCGTAAAAAATAAAGGACATAGTATATCCGTTCTTTTAATTAGGCTTATTAAATTTATATCGTAAAACGTATTAACCCCGTTTTTCTTATCGTTTTTTAAATTATCGATTGTCGATTTTTACTGCCTTTATAATATACTTACTTAAAGGAATTAACCGTTCGAACTTAATAATTTTATCTTTAATATCGTCCTTTAGTCCCTTATAAAACATATTAATTAAAATATTATCCTTATTATCCACTCATCCTACTTTAACTATTAAGTTTCGGAATTCTATTACGTACTTAAACGCTAATCTTTTCTATCGTAATTATAAAATTTTTTACGCGGTAGTACGTTCTTTATCGGGGTTATCGAAATTAGCCTTTAACTTTTTTTCGAAATTAAAATAATTAGCAAAAAGTTCCTTAATAAACGTTTCTATATCGTTTTCTGTATTCTTCAGGTAATCCCTTATAATTAATTTAAACCAATCGAACGCGTTTTTAATAAAGAACGCCACGACGGTAAGGATCTTATTTTCAGGGTCGTCGAAAGCTAAGAACCGTAAATATATTCGCACTTAAATAAGGAAATTTTAGATATTAATTTTTCTATTATAAGGCTGAAATTTTTTAACCTTAATCTTTAAACTATTAAAATCCTTTTAAGTCGACTTTTTAAATCGTAAAACCTTTGCCTTTAATTCTTTAAACTTATTCTAGAATTACTAATTAACAGTAATCTCTTTAGTATTAAAAGTCATATTAACAATTTAAGTAATTGCTTAAAATCTAACAATACTACTGAATAAAAACTTGCAACGTATAACAGCTAAACTAGTTAACCAACTATTAAACCAAGTCGTACGGTTTATATTAATAATTATATTACAGGATCTAAATAACGAAAATAACTTAATTACGTTTAGTAATACTAAAGGTATCTTAAATAACCAAATTATATTACAAACTGGTATTATCTAAACTATGGGAAATAATAAGTATATATATCCTTTTTCGGCTTATTAGTAATAAGCTGGTAATCCAGTTACGTAACTTAACCCACTTAAATCCCATTTCGGTCCACTAGGACCATTTCCGAGACCTCCCCTCTATTAGGTCGTAATAACTGGTTTAATTTAAATATTAAAAAATAAAGTGAAAATTTTCGATTAATATATATCTTTAATTATAACGCTTTTATAACTGCGATAACGTAATTACCGCGTACGTTATTTCTATAACGGCTAAGTTTAATTACCTAACTATTAAACTAAGTCGTACGGTTTATATTAGCAGTCTTATCGTAAAAATCTAAATAATAAAGATAATTTAATTACTTTTTATAATATTAAAAATATTTTAAGTAATTAAGTTATATTATAAGCTAATATTATTTAAATTATAAAAATAATAAACGTATATATTCTTTATAATTTTCTATAGCTTAATACTACTTAAATCGATCTTTACTAAGTAATAATAAAATATATTTAACCGTAATGATTAATATTTAGATTAATCTCTACTAAGTATCTCTAATTACGTAACCCTGTTAAAATTATTCTACCGCTTGTCCCGACCGTCCCCGGAGGTCGTCCTAATCGGGTCGTAATAATTTCGCTATAAGCCTTTTAAAAGTAATTTAATATAGAAAAAACCCGTCCAGTTATTTTTTTAACCGTACGGGTTATAGTTATTACGGTATAACAAAAAAAAGTTCCGATTAATTAAGTTTAGAACTTTTTAATAGCTATAACGTAATAATTATAACCCGTACTGCCGAAAAAATTAATATACGAGCTTTTTCTATAGAAAATATACTTAAGACGATCGATATATTATACTACGACCGATAGTTATATTATTAAAGCTCTAAGAGCGTTTCGACCGCCTATTTTTAAACCTAGATTTAGCCTTATTAAATATATCTTTTATTTAAAAACCTAGGCAAAATCTCTTAATATATATTAGCTTATATTAGACGTATATATATAATTTTATACTTATCGAGCCTAAATTAGCTACGTAATAATCTTTTTCATATAAATCTTCAGATTTTTTAAAGAAAATAATGGAAAATTAATAATTTTATTAGCGAAATGCTAAACGGAAACCCTGTTCGTATAATAACAACTTAGACCTTGCTTACTTATTACGGTAATACGTACTTCAATTAGTTAAAAAAAATAGTATATAAGTTATAAGCAAGCAAGGCTTAAGCTAGCTAAGATAACCTAATACGAATAATAAGTTAGTAAATAAATAGAAAATTAAAGCTATGAATTTTAATAATAACCTAATTAAAAGTGGCGAATATAACCGGAACGTTTGCGATATTAATCTTATAATCGAAAAGCCGGTAAACTTTAACGTTAACGATGGCTTAAATTCGTCTAATATAAATATTAACGAAATTCGAAAATAATATACTATAAGTTAATATAAATTAAAATGGATTTACTATAATTTTATTACTATTTACGCTATTTTAGTTTAAATTAAAGTTAAGTTACATCCGGCCGAAGTATTTTACGTAATAAATACCGTAGTTAAACGGAAGTAAATTACTTTTTATAATCGTTTTTCGAAAATATAAAGGCGTAAAGCTAGCCGTAAAGTTTATATTAAGATAACGTAAGCTTAGTTAAAATTCGAGAAAAACTCGGAAAGTTAGAAATACGTTTAAAAACGTAATAATAGCAGCCGTTCCTAGATTAGGGATTTAGAAAAGAGTAAAAGAGATAAAGTTAATTAAAAAAAAGTTTTATTACGCTTTAAACCTTTTAGTAAAATTCGGGTAAATGTTAATTAGTATCTTATTATAATAAAATAAAATAATAAAAAGATATTTAAAATATTCGAATAATATCGAAAAGAGTTAACTTATAGTTAAGAATACGGAAATAATAAATTTAATATATAGCGTTATATATAAATATATTAGCTTTATAAACTAGGCTTAAATAAAACAGATATTTATAAGTTAAATTTTTTTCCTATTTAAATAACTTACCGGGATTTTTTAAGTAATATGGTTTTTAGCTTTAATATTATATTATATTATAAGGTTTTTATTTACTTTAATAATTTTAACCGTCCGAAGCTTTTTCTTAGTATATATCGGTCCTTATTTCTGCCCTTATTCTATGTAATAACTTTAATTTTTAACGCTCTAATAAAAGGCTTAGAAGATAAATCACTTTTTTATAACTTTTTCGCCTTTTAACCGTTCTTATTTAGTTAGATTATTATAAGCAACTTTTACGCTATATATTTAACGGTATATCCCCTTACTTTTTATCGTTATCTATATATTTATAAGAATTAGTAACTTTATTATCTCTAAAAATAAAATATAATATAAAAAGCAAAAAAGGCAAGAACAGGTCTTTACGTTTATTATTATCCGCATTATTACGTGCTAGCTTATATAAAATATATTTTATATAACGTATTTAAACCTAGTTTTAAGACCTTTAGCGTTATAGGGATTATATTTTAAGCCAGCCAACTAAAGCCCGTTTAGCATATATTAACCTAAAGTTTAGATTAGTATATTATATACCAGCTTTCTAAGAGGATGGAATATAATATACTAGCTCTTTTTATAGGTTAATATATAATATATTATCCTTAATTTAGGGATAGTATACGATATACCAGCTTAAGTTTAACATGGTATAAAACATATTTATCTTATAATATACTAGTATATGCTTTAAGATCGTATATAATATGTTATCCCAATATATACTAGTATACGATCTGGGGCAGTATATGGCATACCAGCTCGAAATGTGGGAATAGTACACGATGTACCATCCCCGAAAATATACCAGTACATAGGAGACCGGTCCCCTACGGGGTCCGCCAATGCCTTTCGGAACGAGCCTGAGAAGCAAGGCACTTGCCTTGTAAAAGAAAGAAGGAGCGAGGCTGACAAGCACTGTCTTGTGAAGCCTGGCATGCGCATTTATATACCAGGTATGTGGCGACGAAGCCTTGGATACGTATCGCCTAATGGCCCTGGGATTATAGGCAGTTGTAGGCGTCCTTGCAGGTTGTCTGTTGGGAGGGAAGGAGGAAAGAAGAGAGCGTTGCCGTGGGTGTCAGGCACTGGTTTCATATGCGGTTGGGAGACTCCGGGCAGGTGACTATAGGCGCTGGTGGCGTCTGCGTATGACTAGTTTTTTGCTCTTTGCGGTTTGAGACAATGCGCACAGGCCCAGGCTTATAGCCGTTCTTAGAACATGCATGAGGTGTATCGCCTATTTACCGTCGCTGTTGCTTAACCAGTGTGATGCCATCAACCAGGTTAAGGACGCTTTACGGCTATCTCGCCAGGGGAACCAGTATCGGTCTAACTAAGCTGCATCTCAACCTAGGCCTCCCTACCAAGCTTATATTATAAAGCCAAGGCAGGCTCATAGAATTTCCCAAGCACCTTTACCCCTCATCCTCACTGAATGCTTTTCATAGCTCGCAAGCTTCACTCGGCACGGATGGAATGCGGGACCCAATAATCCATGGCGGTTATTGGGTCGGGCGGCCCTGCCTCCGAGGTTGGCACACTAAATCCCCTCCGTAACTATTTTAACAATTACCAGACCCTGACATGCCTACTAACAGACCTTTTTACCTCTGGACTTTCAGTAAGGCCCAGCTGCCAGCCGTATCACCGAGGCTAGTAACTGGGGCTGCTGGTACAAGCTTATCGAAAGAAGCGCCGCAACAGGTGCCTCAGCACAATGTTTGTCTCCCCTTCCTCCTCCACCCTGCTTTGCGGGAAGAATTTCCCGCTTTTTACTGTATACCTCCGGAGATTATCGTAGCTCTTAAAGATCTTGACCTTATCCTTCTGTCCTTGCCTTATCCACTGGAGAAGATCGACAATATTAACATGGGTGTTGCGGAGTTTCTATGGTATTTGTTAGCCCCCCTCAGAGTTCCACAACATGGCCCAGGGTGGATTACCGACGCGCAACCTTTCGGAGTCGAAGGGGGATCTTTTATACCTAGGGCCCGGCAAACAACGTGGCAAGATTCAATGTCATCGGCCTTGCCAAACCATACCCGAACGTCGTCTTCTAGAGCTCGCATATATCGGAGCCTGGCATCGTTCTCCTCCCGAAACTCCTTGTCGGATTTTTTACCCTTTTGAGATTTTCTGCCCTCTTCCTTCCACTTGGCGTCTTTCTCCATCCACCCCTTGAAAATTTTCAGTCTCTTCCAAGACTTGGAAGGGTGTAAATAGCTATCGTAGTGAAATCCCTCAAAGGAAAGAAAAAACTCGTCCAAGGGGGTCCTGCCGCCGCCCGTTGATCTTTGTGTCGAGAACATTGTTTTACTGATTCGGGTAATCCCGTAGATGCTGACGAAAGGCCTTCTCAATGGGAGATGTCTAGTTGCATTTAACATACTCCCGCTGGTTCGACGAGTATCGAGCATGTTGAAATAAAGCCGACTGATCGTGGAAGCGGACGCGGAGAAGATTGCGAATAAGCTTGCTTTGCAGGGTCTTCTCCGTTCTAAAGTGGCGATCGCACTTTTGGCAGTAGGACATGGTGTGTGTTTCATTAGAGATCAGGAGTGAAAATTTGGGCAGAAGGACCACTGATGAGAAACGCGACAGGTGAGATAACAGGTCAGGAAGAAAAGGATGCATAGCCTTGAAGGTGGTGGGTAGGAATGTAGGTGGGTGATGGGCTGGAAATTGGCAAGATGCTCGAAATTACGGGATATGTGGTTCAGAAGAGCATGGGGCATAACTGGTGCTGATTTTTGGGCCTACTATTAGTTAGGTCGCGTTTCTATCAATGTTTTGTTTCATACGAGAGTGCTATTTTTCGTGCTTCATATTCTATGAAATGGCGCTGGATTACCCCTTTACAGCTCGGGTCGTGATGTCGAGTTGTCAGATATAGGGGACATCAGTTGTGTCGTTGTATTAGGCTAAGTTACGTATGTTTCTCGTACGCGTATAACTTTTTTGTAACCTAATAACGGAATATATATTTTCCGATTAAAAGGACCTTTTTCGTATATGGGGTACGTTTAGTACCTTTTACTAGCTGACATACCCCTTTAACGTTTTAAAGTATTTATGGCGTTAATCGTTACTTATTATCATTTCCTAAAGTTACAGCTTTCCATTCGACCTTTTTTCCGGCGATTAAATTTTCCTAATTAATTAATTTTTCCTTTGAAATTACTCGCAGGGTATTTTTCCGTTATTCGAAAATTTCCGTAATATCCATTAATTCTAGTTGTTTTCTGAAATGCTTAAACGGTTCGCGTAATAAGACTTTAGTTAGTTTATTAGCCAGTATGTTACCCGTAAGCGTATAATCTACTTTAATCAAATTTTTTTCTGCGGCTTTTCGTAATTAGTAATTATGTATATTTACGTACCGTAGTTTCGTTTGTAATAAGGTAACGTTAGCGTTAATAAACCGTATCGTTTGTTAATTGTTGTATTATATATTTAGCGGTCCAGTATTTAGGGTAGTTTTTAACTTTTTGATTAATTGAAAGTTAAATAAGGTTTTTTTGTAGTTTGCGTAAAGGATAGTAATTCCGTTTCGGTTGTAAAAATAATTACTGTGTTTTACTTATTCGCCCGTTATTTGATTACTTTTTTAAATAACTTTATAACGTAAGCTTAAAAGCTTTTTCGATCGATTATGTTATTTATAAAAAAGGCGTTGTTTTAAGTATTTAACGAATTTTCGCTTTCGAATTGTAACGTTAACGTTTTAGTTCCGATTAGGTACAGTATAATTCGATTAACGGTTTTGTAATATGCGTCGTTAAGGTTTAAGTTGAAACGGGTAAGTTAGGATATGGCAAAGGATATATCGGGTCGCGTATTAATTGTTATATAAAGGATAAAACCGATTTTTTTCTGGTATTTGTTAATAAAGTTTAGATAGGTTAAATTAGGATTCGGTAATAGCTTAACGTTAGTTATAGGCGTTTTTAAAAGGTTATTTAGATTTTTTTTAAGGATTAAATTAACCAGTTTATTTATAAAGTCGGATTAAGATAATTAAATTTTTTTGTTAAGTTTATTTTTGATTATTTCGATACCGAGGAATTATTATAAATTTTTATTTTTTATAAAGATATACCGTTCCCGAATTTGCTGAATTAATTAATTAACGAGGTTTTAATTTTCCTTACGATATGTTGTTATAATATCGTTTACGAAAAAAAAAATAAGTATTTTTTAACGAATAAAGCAATAAGGTTTATAAGGAACGGGGTTAAGTTTTAATTTTTTAAGCGTCCCGGTAAAATCTTTTTATTATAATAATAGCGATTTTTTTAAGCCGTATAAAGTTTTTTTAATTAAGAAAGTTTTATTACGTTACGGGTATTTTAGGGGTATTTTTATATATACTTTATAAAGTAACTAGGCGTTAACGAAAGCGTTAATAATATTATATTACTTTAATTCTAGGTCGAATTTAACCGTAATAGCAATTAAGGCTTTAAATAACTTTTTAA
Organism: Monosporascus sp. CRB-8-3; assembly: GCA_004155055.1. Taxonomy (NCBI): domain Eukaryota; kingdom Fungi; phylum Ascomycota; class Sordariomycetes; order Xylariales; genus Monosporascus; species Monosporascus sp. CRB-8-3. The sequence continues at coordinate 27,135 of QJNZ01000494.1, forward strand.
TTAAAATAGATACGTATGTATTATTATAAGCGTTTTTTAGTTATTAATCGTTTCGTACGACAAAACGTACTTTATATTTTTGTAATTAATTATGTTTATCGAACTTGTAAACGTATATTTATATATACCTTAAAACTTATTTCCCTTTAACAGAAAATTAATTAATGATTTTCCAAAATTGTATTTTTTTATAGCTTTGTAAATAAGCCTTTTCGGTTTTACGAAATATTTCTTTTAAAAGGTATATATTTAACTTTTTATAGTTTCGCGGCGGTAATAGTAAGTTACGCCTATATATCCGGTTTTGTAATTTAAGGATTTTGTATATTTTCGTATCGAAATTTTTCCGATTAAGGTAACGCGTATTTCGGATAATTAATTTCCTTAAATTTCCGTAACTTACCGGCCGATTATTAATTGTATTAATAAAGTAAGTTATTCGTTTTGCGTTAAACGCGGTTTTTTATATTTTATAATCGTACCGATAATTATTTTTTTAATACGGAATTTACGGAAAATTTACGTTTATAATCCGTAAGGTATTTTCGTTTTTTACCGTTACCTTAGGTTAAATAACGTAATAAAAGCCTAGGGTTATTTTTATTATTTCCGTTAACGTAATAATCGTAATAATTATTAAAATAAACGTTAGTAAAAATAATAATTTAAAGGACGGAAATAGTTTAAATATAACAGTTATATAAAGGTAATTAGTTTTATATAAACAGGCTTGTTTTTCTTTATTCCGTACATTTTATACGCTTATATTATTTTGGAATTACTTTTCCTGTTTAACCGGTAATTAAATTATTTCGTTTAAGTTTTCGTTTTTTTTTTGTATTTATATATTTAAGTAGCTTGGGCCTTAATTAGGTATTTTTACTTATCGTAATAACTTTTGCAGCTTTTTTTTTATAACGTACAAAAAATTATTCTTTAGGTTTTTGATATTATTTAAAAAAATGGCTTTTTCGTTAAATTATACGTTTCGAATAATAATAACCTTATTAATTAGCAGGTTTTAAATTTTGTAAATATTTATAAATCGGTAACCGATTAAAAAGTTAATTTAGGTTTTGGAATTTAGTTTTTAAAGTTTTTGTTTTTTTTTTATAGCGATAATTATTATAACGTAAGTTATATAGCCGTATATTTGCAAATAAACTTATTAAGGTTTTCGATTAAATATTGTAATACCGTTTTTATACGCTAGGTAAATATAATAAACCTTATATAAGCTTTATTAAAAAAAATACGTATTTAAGAGTACGGTTATATAGATATATTACTGCTTTAAAGATATATACGATTAAAAACGAAAGTAATTTAGCGCTATTTCGTATTGCAGTTGCTTTTTCCTTAATTATATCCTTTAAACGCTTTATATCCCCGTTTTAAACCTGGGTATACGGTATTAAAAATTCGAGTTTAATGTTAAAAAAAGGCGATTATAATATATCTCGAAATTGGTAATTTTTTAAAATTTCGTTATTATATTTGATTACTTATGGAAAAACCTTATTTTAGTTTTTTAGAACTTTTAGGAAATGTTCGAACGTTATGATTAATATATTTTACTTTCGGTTTTTAAAGTAAATATCTTAAATAAAACTTAAATACTTATCGGTAATAAATATGGCGTATTTATATTTTTCCGGGTTTTTTTCGAAATTTGTAAAGTCGATAACGATTTGTTATTTTAATCGGGAAGCTTTTTTTTTTCGGTTTTCGGCGTATTTACTTTTTGGCCTTTATTTTACTATATACTTAGCATTCGATTGTTATAAAACCTTTTAAGCGTATTCCCCTTATATAGGACTGTAATTAAGTAATTATTTCGGGCTTAGGGTATTTTAGTTTTAAGTGTTAAATTGTACCGTTACCGATTCGTAATGGTTTCGCTATATATAAGTTAACGTTTCGTTTATAGGATATAAGGGCTGTATAGGTAACTATTACGTTAATATTTTCGATAACGAATTAATTAAATTTGTTTATTAACGTAATAATTACCTAATTATATTTATTTAAAATAAAGTTGTTAACTTTTCGGTTATTTTATTAATATTTTTTTTTTCGGAGCTGCCGGAAAAATATTAAGTTGTATACAAAATTCTCGCAGTAAATTATGTCGTATAAACGTAACGTTTTTAAACCTTTAAGGTTTTAAAATAATATATTTATTTTTCCGTATCCTTTAATCGGGATAAAGTTATTTTTTACGTATATTCCGTCGCTTTAAATCGTTATTTTATAGTTTAAAAACTTGTTAATAAGGTTAAAAATATGTATCGTAAATTTTAAATTTAAAATGGACGAATTTTTTAAAAGGTAAAATACGGTATTTACCGTATTATTTTAATTAAAAATTAAAAAGTATGCTAGAACCCGTTTTACTTTTTTTAGAAATTAATTTATTTTTTAGGTAATTATTTTTTTTATAATTTTCGATAAACGATTAATTTTTTTTTAAGGATTGATTGGAAGTAATTTAGTCCTGGATTAACGTTAAAATTACTTTATTAAGCTTAAATTTTGCCGGAACTTTATTAAAAAACGCGTAAAAATATTAAAGTAACGTATACGAAAAATTTAGGTACGCTTTATATTAAATCCTTTATACGTTTAACTTTTAACGCTTTCGTTTATTATTGCTGTTATTTCGGCCCGTTTAAAAACCTCTATAACCGTTTTATTTTGGTTTACGCTTTAAGGTCCTTTTTTACGGTTAAAGGTTATTTTTAACTTTTTCCTAATTAAAATCGTTTTAATTAAAAAAATCCGTAAGTATTCCGTAAAATATTAAAAATGTTACTTTAATATTTTTAAATATAGGTTATAAATAAATCATAATCCAGTAATTTAAAAGGTTAATTGTTACTTTTTAATAACTAATTGTATTATTATTAATCTTAAGTTTTTTTACTATTTAAAACGTAATTATTTAAATCCCTATAATAAGTGCTAATATTATATATAGGTCGTTAATTTATACGATCGTCGTTTTCGTTTTTAAAACTTTATATCGTTATTTTTAAACCATAACTTTTTGTTACTTTATAATTTATTCGTTTAATTTTTTTACTAATTTTAAAGCTTACTTTAGCTTTTTACGGTATTTTCGTTAAATATTAATCAAAAACCTGCTATCGTATACTTTACCGGATTTAGCCAATTTAACGTATTACTTTTATAAATTTTTTTTAAAAAAAAAGCTTATTTCCTTAATTATTAAAAATATTAACTCTAAAATTTATTTTATAAAGTTATTATTATTTTTTCGGAAAATATCGTATTTGCAATCCTTATAAATATATGCCATAAAGTCCTAATTATAAATTTATTTACTTTCGGTCGTTATTTTAAAAATATTCGTTAAGTAATTAATATAATCGATTTTTTTGTAAATTTTTCCGGAAAATATAAATATAATTAAGGAACCGTTAAAGGTATTTGTTTATATCGTATAACGGATTCGTTATTTCGAATATGAGATTATATCAGGTTTTGTTAATTTAATAAGTTACGGAAATAACTAATTAAAATTTATATAATCCCATATATTAAAGGCGTACGTTTTAGCCTAAAATTTACCTTTAAAACGGTTTTAATCCTTAAGTCCGTTATAAATAACGGAGAACGTTAATAATATCGTTATTATTATAATTAATAAAATATATAAATAATTATTATTAATATACAGCTTATATCGTCTTAATAACAGTTAATTAATTAATAATAACGTGAATTAAACGAATAAAACTTTTAATTATCAGATATAAGGAATATTAGTTATATCGTTATATTAAGCTAAGTTACGTATATTTCTCGTACGCATACAGCTTTTCTGTAGCCTAGTAACGGAACATATATCTTCCGATTAGAAGGACCCTTTCCGTATATGAGGTGCGTTTAGCACCCCCTGCTAGCTGATACGAGTTGCACACCAAATTACCGGCCCATGACGGGACCTACAAGGGTTTGTAAAGCCCCGTGCAGCTAATATTCCACTCACGGAACGGTCTATTTGTTTTAATCTCCAGAGATTATTCGGTAATGATTATTATTGGCTTTAAATAAGTGGGGTTGTCCGAGCTTATCATTACATGCGCTGCTGCGTTTTAATAACCCGGATTCCACGTCCGCCTGCGGAACCTATTGACAGACCCGGTGCTTCACGCAAGGAGCCGCTGATCCTCTAAATATTAGATATGATCCTGGTAATGTGAAAAAAGCCTTTGCGGAACAGGTGAAAAAGGTGGAAGAATCTGGGGCTGAAAGCCAAAAGCTAATTCTGCAAAAAGTTGCTGGGTAATATGGGTTGCTTATCAGTGTAGATGTTATGTCGATCGAAGCCAGCTTAGGCTCTGAATGACAACGGGCTTAAGGGCAAAAATAAGGGGACTAATTGTCAGATATAGGGGACATCAGTTATGTTGTGGTATTAAGCTAGCTACGGGTACTTCTTATACGCGTACAAATTTTATGTAACCTATTAACGGAAAATATATGTTCCGATTAAAAGGACCCTTTCCGTATATAAGATACGTTTAATACCCCTTATTAATTAATATACTCTTTTAATGCCTTAAAGTATTTATAATATTAATCGTTATATATTATTATTACTTGAAATTATAACTTTTATTTTACCTTTTTTTTATTAATTAAAACTTTTTTAATTAAATAATTTTATTTTAAAATTTTCGTAATATATATTAATTTTAATTATTTTTTAAAATATTTAATTAATTTATTAATTAATATATTACTTATAAACGTATAAGTTATTTTAACTAAATTTATTTTACAACTTTTCGTAATTAATAATTATATATATTTACGTATCATAATTTTATTTATAATAAAATAACATTAAGGTTAAAAAATTATATAATTTAATAATTTTTATATTATATATTTAATAATTTAATATTTAAAATAAATTTTATTTTTTTAATTAATCGAAAATTAAATAATTCTTTTTTCTAATTTACGTAAAAAATACTAGTTCCGTTTTTATTATGAAAATAATTATTACATCTTATTTATTTACCCCTTATTTTATTACTTTTTTGAAAAAATTTATAATATAAACTTAAAATCCTTTTTAATTAATTATATTACCCGTAAAAAAAAACTTATTTTAAATATTTAATAAATTTTCGCCTTTAAATTATAATGTTAAGGTTTTAACTTTAATTAAATATTATAAAACTTAATTAATAACTTTATAATATACGTTATTAAAATTTAAATTAAAATAAATAAATCGAAATACGGTAAAGGATATATCGGGTTACGTATTAATTATTACGTAAAAAATAAAACCTTTTTTAATATTTATTAATAAACTTTAAATAAATTAAATCAAAATTCGACGATAATTTAACGTTAATTATAAACATTTTTAAATGGCTATTTAAATTTTTTTAAATTTATCTTTAATAACTTTAATACCGAAAATTTACTGTAAATCCTTACTCTTTATAAATGTATATCATTTTTATATTCATTAAATTAACTAATCGACAAGGTCTTAATTTTCCTTACGATATATTATAATAATATCGTTTATATAAAAACAAAAATACTTTTTAATAAATAAAACATTAAAATTTACAAAAAATACAGTTAAATCCTAATTTCTTAAACATTCTCGTAAAATCTTTCTACCATAATAATAACAACTTTTTTAAACCATATAAAATCTTTTTAATTAATAGAACTTTCTTACGTTAAAAATATCTTAAAAACCTTTTTATATACATTTCGTAAAATAAATTAATTTTAATAAAAACGTTAATAACGTTATATTATATAAATTTTATATCGAACTTAACCGCCGTAATAATTAACGTTTTAAATTACCTTCTAACTAATATAAATATATATATATATATTACTATTCTCCTTAAAAGAGACGTAATCGTAGAACAAAATTAAATAAATAGATAGATTATAATATCGGTTGCTAAGCTTTACTAAGCCTTAACCTTCTTATAGACTGCTTTATTATGCCCCTATCGACAACTATTTTTAACCAAATTCTGGACGGTTTTCGCAATCCGGAACAGCCGGATAAATTATTGCTTGTAATTTTCTAATTTATATTAAGTTAAAAGTTAAATTTCGAAGTTTTTACGCCTTTTACTGCCTATATCTAGTTTTTTAATAATTCCTTTATACGGTCGATATTATCCATTATAAGGTTATTTAACTTTTAATTATTTTTATTTATATAAATTAAATCGTATTTGAAAATTAAAAGTAAAATCCGATTTTTTTAAACAAAGTCGGTTAAATTAACGGAGGTATTAATATATTTAATTCGTTTTAAAACTTTATTAAATTCAAAAACCTTAAGAAAAACGTTTTCTGTAAAAATTTTATAATTATAAAATACCGGTATTTTGTAATAAGAATTGCCCGGTATATTTTAGCCGTTTTAATTAATAGGGATTCGAAAAGGTATCGTAAGATCGATCGAGGTTAAAGTTGTAAGATTGATAAAGGGTCGTAAAGTAACTATTTTATACGGATTTAAAATTTACCGCGAAAAACTTAATATTTCCTAAGTTATTATATGTTTTCCAAGAGATTCCCTTTACCGAACCAGCTAAAAGGTACAAGGTTTATTAAGGTCGAAAGTTGTCGGCATTACGCAAGTAAGTTTCCTAGCCGATATTAATCGAGAAATTATATATTTACGGGAACTTAATAAACGGCTTCGGAATAAGGTTTTTCGTAACCGAAACGTATAATTTATTATTACCGTAAAAATTATTAATAATTACTATATTGGAAAATATTAAGTAAAATATTTATAATATTAATTAGTTATATAATTATTTCGTATGTTTGATTTAGCCTAGATATTACGGTTTAAATTTAATAACCTTGTGTATATATCTCAAGACTTATTTCTTTATATTTAAAAATTATTTACCTGTTTTTTGAAATTATATCTTTTTATATTATTATAAATAAACCTTTTTAACTTTACGAAATATTTCCCTTAATAAATATAAATTTAATTTTTTATAACTTTGCGGCAATAACGGTAAATTATACTTATATACCCGGTTTTATAACTTAAATACCTTTTTATATACTAAAATATTATTGTTTTTCTGATTAAAATAACGTATATTTTAAACAATTAATTTCCTTATATTTCCCCAAATTAATGGCCGATTATTATACATACTTAAATAAAAACTAAACATTTTCTATTAAATACAACTTTTTATACCTTATATTCGTGTTAAATAATACCTTCTTAATACAGAATATATAAAAAGCTTACGCTTATTACCTATAAAATATTTTCGTTTTTTTACTATTATTTTAAGTTAAATAATATAAAAAAAAAATTAAAATTTGCTTTACTTTTTCCGTTAAAGTAATAATCGTAATAATTATTAAAACAAACGTTAATAATGTTAATAATCTAAAAAACGGCAATAATTCGAACATAGTAATTATATAAAAATAATTAATCCTTTATAAATAATTTTTTTATTCCGTACGTTTTTTACGTTAATACTTTTTTAAAATTATTTGTTTAATTTAACCTATAACTAAATTATTCCGTTTAAATCTTTATTTTCTTTTATATATAAATTAAACAATTATTATTTTAATTACGTATTTTTATTTATTAAAATAATCTTTTTAACATATCTTGTCTTATATATAAGAAAAGAGTTTTTAAATTTTTAATATTACTTAAAAAAATAACTTTTTCGTTAAATTATATATGTTAAATAATAACAACATTATCTATTAACGGGTTTTAAATGTCGTAAATATTTACAAATTAATAATTTATTAAAAAACTAATTTATACTTTAAAATTTAACTTTTAAAGTTTTAATTACTTCTTTATAATAATAATTATTATAATGTAAATTATATAATTATATATTCGTAAATAAACTTATTAAAACTTCCGATTAAATAATATAACGCCGTTATTATAAATCAAATAAATATAATAAAATTGGAATAATGTTTATTTAAAAAAAGAAGTAGTTAAAAATATAATTATATAATTATATTACCGCTTTAAAAATATACGATTAAAAATAGAAATAATTTAACGTTATTTCATATTATAATCGTTTTTTAAATTACATATTTTCAATATTTCATAGTCCCGATATAAACCTAGGTATACGGCATTTAAAATTTAAATTTAATATTAAAAAAAGCAATTAAAATATATTTTAACGGTAATAATTCTTTAAGATGTCGTTATTATATTTAATTATTTATAAAAACATCGTATCTTAGTTTTTTCAAAATTTTAAAAAATATTTGAACGTTATAATTAATATATTTTATTTTCGGTTTTTTTTAAAAAAAATTTAAATAAAACCTAAATACCGATGGGTAACGAATATAATATATTTATATTTTTCCGGATGTTCTTCGCAATTTATAATATTAATAATGATTTTTTAATTTAATCGGAAAACCTTTTTTTTAAATTTACGACATATTTATTTTTTAACTTTCGTTATATTACACATTTAGTATTTAATTATTATAAAACTTTTTATATAAATTTCTTTCGTATAGAATTATAATTAAATAATTATTTCGGATTTAGAAATATTAATATAATAACTATTTAATTATATTTATTTCGGAAAAAATTATTAATATTTTAATCATTGTATTAATATGTTATTTTTCCAAAATTGCTAAAAAAATACCAAATTATATATAAGACTTTCGTGATAAATTATATTATATAAACGTAACCTGTTTATATTATTAAAACTTAGAAATATTATATATATTTTTTCGTATCTTTTAATCGGTACAAAATTATTATATATATATATTTTATTCCCTTATACAGTTAATTGAAAATTAAAAGCTTATTAATAAAGTTAATAATATATAGCGCAAACCGTAACGTTTATTATATTACGTTGATTAAAAATTACAAAGTATATTAAAACCGGTTTTTTCTATATAAATGTTAATTTATTTTTTTCATAATTATCTTTTTTATATTTTTCGATAAATAATTAATCATTTTCTTTAGAAGTTAATTAAAAGATATTCGGCTTTAAACGTATATTATTATTTTATTATTAAAACGGAAATTTACTACGGCTTTATTAAAAAATACGTAACTATATTGAAAAGATTTATAAAAAAAGTTTAAATACATTTTATATCGGGTTTTTATATATCTAACTTTTAACGTTTTCGCTTATTACCGTTTTAGTTCGAATAAAAGCTTTTATAAATTTTTCGTTTTAACTTACGTTTTAAAATCTTTTCCTATAATTAAAGGTTATTTGTAATATTTTTTTAATTAAAATCATTTTAATTAAAAAGGTTTACGAGTATTCGGTAAAAGGTCGGAAACGTTACTTTAATATTTTTCGATATAAGTTATAAATAAGTTATAATTTAATAATTTAAAAAATTAATATTTTGTATTAATTAATCGTACCGTTATTAATTTTAGTTTTTATTATGATTTAAAATCTAATTATTTAAATTTTTATAATAAAAGCTAATCTTATTTATAAATTATAATCTTTTATTGCTTTATAATTTATTAGTTTTTTTTTAATTTCGAAATTTATATTAATTTTATAAAATAATTTGATTAAATATTAATTAAAAATTTATTATCGTATACTTTACCGGATTTAATTAATTTAACGTATTATTTTTATAAGGTTATTATTTCTTTATTAGAAAATATTATATTTACGATTTTTATAAATATATGCCGTAAAGTTTTAAGTATAACTTAATTTATTATCGGGTGTTATTTTAAAGGTATTTATTAAATAATTAATATAATCGATTTTTTTGGTTTATTTTTCCGGAAAAATATAAATATAATTAAAAACCCGATTAAAATATTATTTTATATCGTATAACGGATTCGTTTTTTCGATATAATTTTATATAGTAAAAGCGTACGTTTTAACTTAGAATTCTCTTTTAAAGTAAGTTTAATCTTTAAATCCGTTATAAATAACGGAAAACACTAACGATATCGTTATGATTATAATTAATAAAATATACGAATAATTATTATTAATATATAGCTTATATTGTTTTAATAATGACTGTTAGGATTTGCGGTGCTAATCTAACTGCTATTAGTATCGTAATGTATATATTACTTGGTTATGTTTAGAATGTATCTGTTCTAGGTGCAAAAGGCTAGCTAAAAAGGTGGGTACGCTAAACCCACTTAAGATGCGTTCGGGTAAGCGTTATACGGGCTAACCAGCCCTATTACATATTAACGTACCGAATCTTAATACGCCCTTTTACGTTATATATGCATTCGAAAACTTTAGGAAAAATTTTAATTAATATGTTTAGGAATTAAATCTTAACTCCTATATAAAAAACCGATAAAAAACTAATAAAAATTAATAAAAAAATAATAAAAAACAATTTATATAGTTTAGAATTAAACTTTTAACTTTTACGTAAAGGGTTAGGTTATACGTTATATTAACCCATTGTATTAAATAGCCGGCTTTTTTATTTTACCGTTCCGTTATAATTATGCCGGGCTATAAAATTTATTTTTTTCCGAAACGTTTCGGACTAGGTTAAGCGTTAATATATAAAAACGTTTTATTATAACGTACCGGATAAGCTTATAGGATAGATAAGCTTACGGGATGGTTTTTAATATCTCGTGATAATAAATTTAATTTAATTAATTATAATATATTAAATTAATTTAAATTAATCGGATTTTTTATTACCAGACGTTTTTATAACTTCTTTATAAGTGCGTGCATTATGTCCGGGCTTTCCGTAAATATTATATTTTTATTTTTTCGTTTAAACTTTTTTATAACGATTATTTTTAGTTTTTTTTAATTGCAATTACTTATTATTAATTTTTTTTACCTATAAAAGTTTTTGCTTTTTTTATAGTAAGTGTTTTTTTTTTAAAAAATGTACGTTTTTAATTTTATAACGTTTATTTAAGATATGGTTTGTTTTGCATAATTAAGTAATTTTTTTTCGAAAAAAAGTAATTTCGTATAAAAGTAACAAGTTACTTTTTATTAAAAGATTCGCCGATTTAACGATTTTTATCGGCAAGTTACCCTGGTAATTTTTAATTTTTTTTTGTAAGTAATGTTTTTGTTTTATTATTTTCTTAATATTTTTAAAGGTTTTTGCAGATAGGGAATAAATAGAACTGGTAGAGGTTAACGGGGAGACGGTTGGCGTAGGTATAATTAAAGGAATTTCGAGTTCGAAAAAAACGTTATTAGGATTAAATAAAATAAGATTAATTTTCGTAAATCCGGAGTTAATATTGTTGGTTATTATAATAGCTTTAAATACGTTGCGAAAATCGGTAATGAAATTTTTTTTAGTAATATAAGTAACGTAACGTTATATAAGATTTTCGATATGTAATAAGTAAGTACGTTTTAATATGGAAAAATAAGATACGTTAAAAGGTTAAAGCCGATAAAAAAAATGGGCAGATATATAAAGTGTAATAATATCGTTAGTTTTATAGTAATTTTTAAATTCGATTAAATAGTAACTTTTATAAATGTTGAAAATAAAAAAACGTTTTGAATTTTTAATACGCGTTTAAGTATATTTGTTGAAATATTTAATTTATTTTAAATTTAATTTATTTATCGTTTAGCCGTTTTCGTTTATAGTAATTTTTTAATCGGGTAAAAATGGGTTATCGGCAAATTAGCGAAAAAGGTGGTTTTTCCCGGTAAGGATGATAAATAGGGGTAAGGCCTAATTTTAAAAGTTAATAGTTTGTATTATTATAAATTATTTCCGATTTTTTTGTTAAGTTTGTTTAGGTTTTTTATTTTTTTAGTATTAATAATAATTATGCCGGCTATTATAAAAAACTTTATTAAGAATTTTATTTCGTCGAAATTGTAAATATTTTTTTTTGCGATATTGTATTTTGTAATTGTAGCCCGAATAAGTTTAAATTATTTACGAAATATTTTTGGATTTTCGTATAGAATTTTTTAATAATTTATTTTTCGATTTAAATGCGTTTTAAATTTTTGTTACCGTTTAACAAAATTAGATATTTATTTAACTTTAACGCGTTTTGTAATACGTTGCGTAAGTAATAAATTTGTTATATTTTTAATATATTAATACCGGATAGGAAACGTTTGCGTATTTAGGTTAAGGATTTAGTTAATAATCGATTGTTTTTCGGTTAACGTTAATTTTTGCGCATTAAAAATAATATCGGTTTTAAAGGATTTATTAGTATATCGTGTATGTAAAGTAAAATGGGCGATTTTATAAATAAAATTAAGTATTACATAATTAAATATTGGGTTTCGTTTTTTAATTTAAACGGCTAAATTTATTTTTGTTTTTTTTATAAGCCGTTTTATGTTGTTGGTATTGAAAAATGGTTAATTAAAGTTGGGTAATTAGAAGATGTTAAAAATTATCCCGTAAGCTGGTTTATTCCGTGAGTTTATCCGGGACGTTATTAAATTTATTACGTTTTAAATTTTATAGCTTTAAAAATCGGATTTATTTTTTAACGGTAATATTAGTAAATAATTAAAATTATTATTCTTTAAGTCCCTTTTTATAAAAAACTATTAAATAAAGGTTTTTTTCCGGTTAATTAAAAGATATTAATTAGCTATAAGCTATATATAAGATATTAACGTTTTTAAATAAAAACTAAGGCAAAAAGTTATAGACAAATATAAACAAATAATTTTATAAAAAGTTAAAACTTTAAAATTAACAGGTAAATAGATATTTTCGGATAATCGTAAAAAAAATACCGCGGTTATCGTTTTTAATAACGAAAAAAAGGTTTTAATAAGGGAACGCCTTTTTTTCCGTATAAAAGAAATCCAGCGGAACTATTTTTTTAGTAATTGCTTTAACTAAATCTTAAATACTTTTTAAATATTTTTAAGATTTAAATTAACAATAAACTTATTATATATTATTTTATCTAATAGCTTGATAAATCCGTCAGCAAAGTTCCTTACGTTTTTAACGTATTTAACTTTTATATAGCTTTCCTGAACTTCCTAACGTATATAATGGTAATCGATATATATATAACGTTTCTTTTGTAATATAACATTTTCCTTAACCCATTTCTTCGTACCGTTATTATTTTTAAAAACGGTAATAAAGCCTTTAAGCATAAAGCTAAGTTTTTCGAAAATAATCCGTACGCTTATTACTTCGGTAATTACGGTACCTAATATTATATATTTAATTTCCAAAATATATTTTATAATAACTTACTATCGTTTTAATATTTACGTTACCGGGCCTTTTACTATAAACAAAACGTAACTAATAATAAACTTAATTATATCGAAGTTATTTATAAAACTTATATTAATTATTATAAATAACTTTAATTTATTATAAACGAAAAAAAAATTTCGTTTAATTTTTAATATTAAATAAATAATTTCGAAATTTTTTTTAAGTATTTTAGGAGGTATTTAATATATTTTCGATACATGGGAAACGGGTTATTTATAAACTGCGCCTAAATAAACGTTATAAACGTTATATCTAGTTTAATTATATAATTAAAAAAATTAAATTTACTAATAAAGTTAACGTAATCGAAAATATTTTATTTATTAATTTTACTTTTATAACGTATTACGTAATTTAAATATTTCTTAATAAAAAAAGTCGGTTTTGCTTTTATATTGTTAATACTTAAATTTATTAACATTTTATTAATATATTGTTCCTAGTTAAAACAAATATTACCTATTTCAGATAATCGAATAATACGAATATCGAGGTATTAATTTGCCGTTCCAAAATTATTTATCGGGATATTACCGGCAATAATATCTGTTATAACCTTTAAACGTATTTTATTAGGGCCGAAAAATAAAAAATTATTAACGTATAAAACAATTATATCGCAGGTTTTCGCATTAAAATATATCGTATTATTAAATAATAACGGTTTAAAACCGTATTTATTAAATATCGTTCGGACTTTTTTTTGCCATATAATACCGGCCTACTTTAACTTATATAAAAGGTTTATTAATTTAATAATTTTCTTAAACGCAAAACCAAAACGTTATCTTTTATCTAAATATATATCGAAATATTTTTGCAATAAGGGGAAACGCTTTATAAAAATTTACTCCAAATTATTATTTAAATAAGCAACAATAAAATTAAGTTATTAGATATACCATTTTATAAACGTTATAAACGTTATAAACGTTATAAGAATACGCTAATGTATTATGCGTACGGTAATTACAATTATTTCGTTATAATTAATTCCCTTTCGTTAAATAAAACTATATATAACGATACGAACTTTATATTTCTCCAGTTTACCCATTAACGTATATTTTTTTTAAAAACTTATTTAATATTTATTAAATAACTTTTAATAATTTTAATTATTAATTTAAAAATAAAAATTCCCCGTTATAAATTTTCCTTAATTTTTTTATAAAGAACCTTAAATTATGTATCTTATTTAAGGCTAGTTATAATTTCCTTAAAATTAAGCCCGTTATTATTTACGTTAAACAGGCGGTAAATATTATTATTAAATATATTACGTATATATATTCGTTCGTAAATTTGTTAAATTATATCGTAATTATTTAAATCTCCGTAAAAATTATCTTCCGATTTATTAAAAAAATTAAAATTATACATACCCGGATAAGGATTAACGCCTTTTTAAATTAAAGCTGTTATAATTTCGAGATTTTTATTAGGTACCTTATATATATATAACTCGGGCTTAACTTTTTTCGGTTTATTTCGTTTCCATTTTACGGTTTTCGTTTCGTTATTTATTTAATTGTTTAATATAACGTTATTATTATAATTATAAACGTTAACGCCTTTTTTTAAAATCGATGACGGAATTTATACTATATATAAAAAAATAAAAACTTTATAACGGTTTGTAAATTAAGTAACTTATTTTTTTTACTTATCGTATCTATCTTTTTATAAATTTATATATATAATATAATTAGAAAACAACCGCCCTTTAACAATTAGATTTTATAATTATAAATACCCTAATAATTTAAAAATAAACCTTTAACACCTTATACTTCTAACTTTTTAATTTTAATTCGATAATTTTCGTCGATTAAGACCGTATAACGGTTGCCGATAATACGTAAATACGCGTTATCCGGCTTATTCTTTTATTTCTTATCGCTTAACACCTAATTATAACATTTTTATAATATAATATAATTAACTATAAATTATTTAATATAATTTAACGTATAAATTATCGTTTTTATAACGTAATCCTAAAAATAGATTAGGATACGTATTTAAATAACCGTAACGCAAACGTTATTTTAAACGATTTATATACTTCGTTCCGGGATACCGTTTTAATACTAATTATAAAGGCTAAAATTAACTAATTCGACTTTTTCGGTATTACAAAAAATTTCGAACAAACTTATTCCGAACTCTTTTCTTTCATTAATACGGAAAATTTTAATTATCTTATTATCTAAAACTAACCTAGTTTTCACGTTCGTTATATATAATAAAAATATTATTACATTTTATTCTTAATCTTATACGTTTTAAAAATACGGTAATGGCTAACATTATTTATAATTAAGTTATAATACGTACTACCGTTAATAATAACGGGCTTTATTTGGTCTATATTATATTAAAATAACTCCTTAACGTATATTTCTCTTTCTTAAAAATCCTTCGAAAGTATCTTAATAATTTTAACTTAATTATAAACTTTACAAATAATTAGTTTGACGTTTATTTCGTTTAAGTCTATCCCTATAATTATCTTAATAATTTATTTTAACCGTTTATTATTAAGATAATATAAACGGCGATACTAAAAAATAAATTTTTTTAATACTACTTTTATTATTAAAACCCTTTTATTAATAATAAAAATTTATAAAATTTTTAACATCTTGTTTACTTTATTTTATACCATTTCCAACGCGTATCCTTATTAAGTTTTATCGGCTAAACCGTTTATAAAAAGCTTTTTTTATCCGTACGTCCAAAAAAAAAAATCTTTTTTAAGGACGTTTATTATAATTAACTTCGTACCGTTATTATTAATTAAATAATTCCGGTTAAAATATCCTTTTCGATTATAAAAAACTTCGCTAAAAAAAATTTATAATAGGAAAATAAGTACGTATAATATATATTGTAAGGCAATCAAGTTATATTCATTTTTAATCCTTTTAAAGTTTTAGTTAACTATATTAATCATTTCGGCTTGGATTAGTTTTTCCTTAGTAATAATTATAAATTTCTTATTCCGGATATTTAACGATTGTTTTAAAAAATAATTTTTGGCGTTATTTATAATAAATACGTTAACTTTCGAATTTTATAATATTTCGTTACGGTTTTCCTTATATATATTATACAATTAAAAAATTAAAGCTTAGGACTTATTTTGTATATATTCGTTTTTAAATTCCTCGTTAAAACTTTCCGTAATTGACTTTATATTTACTTTTAAATATAATACCAGTTCGTTATCGGTTATATTGCTAAATACGTATACAAAAAGCTTTTTCGATATACTAATATTTCCAGATTTTAACCCTTCGGGGCACTATATGCCGCTTTTTTAAGTAGAGGCGGCGACGCCCTTTAAAATATCATCCTATTACGTAACGCGGTTAACGTTTTTTATAACGTAATTAAAAAACTTTATGATTTTTTTTATTTCCGACTGATTAACTTTTACGGTATATCCAATTTAATATCTTTTTAAAAGCTAATTATATAAATCTTTAAAACTATCTAGGATAAAATGCGCCTTTAATAAACGCTGCTAGTTATTAGCGTTACTACTACTATTATTATTATTATTATTATTATTATTATTATTAAATTTGCCATTATTACTATTTCGTCCGTTATTATGTTAACCGTTTTATTAGCTATTATTATTCCTATCTTTCTTAGGCTTTCGGCAGTCTTTAATTAAGTAACCGTATTTTTTATAGTTCCAATAAAAAGATTCGCCTTTAGCGTTTTATAAAAGCTTATTACCGTTATTTTTCCGTTTGTTGTTATTATTATTACCTCGGGCGTTATAATTTTAAATTTTAAACTTATCATTATTATCTCCATTACCTTTAGCCTTTTTTACTCGGTAATAAAACTTACTATTAAAATTATCCATTAGGCGGTAAATTATATAAGCGGTTTTACGTAATACGGAACTTATTATTCGATATTAATTACTTACCTTATTTTTAATAACGGTTAAAAATATAATAACCTATTAATTCTTACCTAATTTTATACCGCATTCCTTAATTTTACGGATTAGCTTCTAAAATTTCGTAATAAAAACAACTAAATCTTTACTGTCGTAACGGTACTGGCTTAATTTTTTCCAAAAAAAACGTTAACAGGTTTTTCCAGTTATAATATAAATCTTACGGAAAATCTTTAATATTTTCGAACTTTTTTTAATTCCGGTAACAAACTTTAAAAACACCCGACGTATCGTTTTAATAATTGCCTTCGCCAGACGTAACTTATTAAAAATAAAAAACTTTATTCCCTTTTCGTAACCTATTTTTTCAAATACAAAATTTAAAGCGTTTTTTTAAAATTTTTAATTTTTAAAACCTTTTAAATAATTTTCCTTATCTAGGGCGAAATTAAAGCGTTTTTAACGGAAGGCAAAATCCTTTTTTTTAAATCTTTTTTCCTTATCTTTATTTTTTTTTATTTTTTTTATTACGCTTATAATAAAGTTTTTTCCGATTATTATTATTCAAATCGTTTAAATTACTTTCCAAATCCAAATCTAAATCCGAATCTAAATCCGAAAATGATAACAAAAAGCTAAACGATAAAAATAAACCGTTACTATTTCCTTTACCGTTACCGCCTTTCCTGCCGTTACATTTACCATTATTTCATAATAAAAATAATAAAAATAATAACAAAAACCGTCTCGATAAATATAACGACAACGTTTTTATTTATAAACCGTTTATAACTAAGTTTTTTTAAAGATCCGTAAAATCGTTTAAGAAAAAAAACGTCTTTTTTGCTTTTCCTTTTTTCTTAAGTTTCTCGTTATACTTCAAGTTTCTAATAATAATTTTAAAGCTCCTATTAAATATTTTAATCGGTTTTAAAAATCCCGGTTTTACTAACGGGCCATTACTAGGATAAAAATCGATTTTTTTCGCTAACATCGTTTTAAAACGTTTAAATCTATTTTTATATAATTTATTTATAATATGAATCCGCTAAAATTATTCCTTTAAAACCCGTTAATCTTACTTAATTAATTAACGTTACTTTCGTTAATAATTATTTTGTTAATTAATAATTTAACCTATTTGCGTAAATATTTTATTTTTATATAAAAACGTTTTTTATTAAAATATAACTTTAATAAATCCATAAAAATATTTTAGGGTTTTAAGGTTTCCTTTTATTAAACAACGCAAAGGTTATATAAAGGTATTAACTTATCGTTCTGATAAAATTCCATCGTATAATATATTTAACCGAACAAATTTGTTTTCGTAATTATTACCGATTACTTTAACTTTAAACCGGTTAATTAAAACTTCGTAACGCCTTAATTGCAATTTCGTAACGATATATTACAAATAACAAAAACAAAAAAACTCCTACTACGATCCTTTTTTAAAAAAACCAAAAAATACTACCATGTTAAGATTCACGGTATTAATCTAACTGCTATTAATATCGTGATATATATATTACTTAGTTATATCTAGAATATATCTGTTCTAGGTACAAAAGGCTAGCTAAAAAGGTAGGTACGCTAGACCTACTTAAGACGCGTTCGGGTAAGCGTTACACGGGCCAACTAGCCCTATTACATATTAACGCACCGAATCCCAATAATAACTAATTAATAAATAAGAACACAAATTAAATAAATTAAACTTTTAATTACAAAATACAAAGGATATTAGTTATATTATAATATTAAGCTAATTACGAGTACTTTTTATATGCTTATAAATTTATATAGCTTATTAACGGAATATATATATTTCGATTAAAAGGACCCTTTCCGTATATCGCGTACGTTTAATACCTTTTGCTAGCTGATATTAATAGCTTAATAATACTAGCATTAACACTGCTATACCCGTTTTAAAGAATATTTATTCTAATAAATCCTTAGCTGTTAACCCGTAAAAATAATAGGTTTAAATAAAATATATTTTTTAATAAGTCCTTAATAAACTTCCGTTGAAATTCGTTTATATGTTTTAAAAAGATAAGTAATAGGTCGATAATAAAAATATTAAATAAAATAGTAGAAAATAGTAGTATTTTCTATGCGATTATTTATTATAGTCGCTTAAAAAGCGCTATTAACTTTTTTATTAATTTTTTCGAGTAACTTTAAGCTATTTATTAACTATAATAGCTAGGCTAGTTAACTAACTATTAAACCAAGTCGTACGATTTATGTTAGCAGTCGTATTACGAGATTTAAGTAATAAAAATAACTTAGTTAAGTTTGGTATTACCAAAAGTATTTTAAATAATTAAGTTATATTATAAGCTGATGTTATTTAGATTTATACGAAAACGAGCGTATATTTTTTTTTTTAAATTTATTAGCTTATTTTTGGTAAGCTGGTGATTCAATTTACTCGTTTACCTTTCGTAAGTTGATAATTTAATTTATTAGCTTACTTTTCGTAAGCTGGTAATCTAATTACCTAATTTGATTTATTTGGGTTTTGTTTCGATTCGTCAAGATCGTTTCCGAGATTTTCCCTTTACTAGGTTGTAATACGATTTCCTTTTTTCTAGAATCCTTGTTTTTAAGGATTTTTTTTCCGTAAGTTTATTTTTTATTATGTCGGGTTATTTTATTAAGTGTCGTTCGCGTAAAATAAAGTAACGTTATGTTTTGGCTAATTTAATTAATTTAGAAAGTTTCGAAGTTATACCGTATTTTTTTTTATTTTTTTAAAAAATTTAATTATTAAATAATAACCGGGGTTTTCCGTTATAAAGAATACGTTCGTTATAGTCGTTTTTATAACGGTATTGATATTTTTATGGCAATAGTTAATCGTTACGTTGCCGAGGTTCGTCGTTTGAAAAAAGAAAAGCTTGCCGTAAAGCAAGTTTTTGCCGAATCCTTAGCCCGTTTTTCCCGTATACGTAAATAGCGTTAATAATATTAAATTTAAAATACGAAACTTATAAACCGCGCTTTATAATCCTTGGATAAGTAGAACAAATTTAATCGTTAAAAGTTGGAATCGGCGGTAGCCGTCTAAGCTTTTAATAGGGCTAACGTTATTAATTGGAGTGCCGTCGACCAAGGCCTTTTTTTTTTAACCAACTTGGATTGAGACGCGTTTTTTGCTGGCCCGGCCGTTGTTGGTAAAAGTTTTTTAGCAGGCGCTAGGCGTTGACGAAGCTTTTTGCGGGTTTTTAGGTGTTTTCGAAATTTGGGTAATTTTTTTATTTAATTAGGTATTAAGTAAGTCCTTTTTTTTCGTATGTTAAGAAACTTTCTTGCTTTATAAGTTGGTATATTTTTATTTTTATTTTTTTATCGTACCTACTGTTAATTTTAATAATATTTGCTATTAATTCTAGTAAAGAAATGTAAAAAATTAAATGGGGTTTAACTTTAGATAGTAGCTTTAATTAGTAATTACTTTTTAAAATTTTCTTAATAATGTTATATAGGCCGATATATTTAAAATTCAGTGTTTAATTTAGACATTCAATTTTAATATTTTTAGTAATTAAATAAATTATCTTCTTTTCCGAAAAAGTTAATTTTTAACATTTTTTAGTTATAATATTCACTTATTTGTTCTTGAACGAATTAAAGTTCTATTTTTAGTTTTTAGTATAATTATTTACATTATTCCCAAGTAAGGATTACTTTAATATTAACTAATCCTTTTTTTTTGCGTTTTTTTATAAATTTTTAAAATGAAACTAAAATTAGCAGTTGTTAAAGTCGTTTTAATATTATTATAATAGTTAATGTTATAAGTTAGTTACGTAATAGGCAACTTTTTAACCTACTTGTTTTGTTTATGGTTGATATAGTATCGTAGATATGCTTTTAGCGTTTAGTTGGTTTTTTCTATTTGTTTATTTATTTATAGTCTAAGAGCGTTAGATAGTTTATGGTTTAAATTAAATTATATTATTAGGCTTTACCAAAACTTTAAAGTAAAGGTTATACCTTTATCTGAAATAATTTCTAATAGTAATCCGTTTATATTAAAAATGTATTAAAAGAAAATATATATTATTTGCTTAATATTTATGTCCTTATTATAAGGTAAGAAATAGGAAAATTTAGTAAATCGATTTATAATTATAAAGATATTATGGTAATATAAGCCCGTAGTTGGGTTTTTTAATATAAGAAGTTTGGTAATAAAGTTAAATATCATTAAATCTTATAATCACTTAGCAATTAATAATGGTTATAGTTTTCCGTATAATTTATATCGTTTAGCTTTTGCTTTAGCATAAATACCGTATTAATATATAATTATTTATATTATTAATTTTATTTTAGTAATTTACTATGTTTATTATAATTGTTTTAGGGTTTTATAGCTTTTTAAATGTCTATATAATTGATATTAATGTATTTTTCGTATTAGATTTTCTCAATATTTTTTTAATACGTAGACTTTATTTATTTTTTATTTTTTAGATATACTATTATTATATCGTTGTATTTTTTAATATATATTTGGTACGGATATTTTGATAATATTAATATGTTGTTATTATAAATATCTTTTCTTCTTAAAGAAGACGTAACCGTAAAACTAAATTAAATAAATGGATAAATTATATTATCGGTTACTAAGCTTTATCAAACCTTAACCTTATAAACTGCCCAGTTATACAAGCCCATATCGACGACCATTCTTGACGAAATTCTGGACGGTTTTTGTAATCCGGAATAACTGGATAAATTATCGTTTATAATTTTTTTTATATCGATTTAAAAGTTAAATTTCGACGTTTTCAAACCCGTTATCGGTATTTTCCAGTTTTGCTAGTAATTTTTTTATAAGTCGGATATTTTTTGGTATAAATTTATATAAAAATTAATTATTTCCGCCGTTTTAAATTAAATTATATCCGAAAATTAAAAATAAAACCCGATTTTTTTTAAATAAGTTATTAATATCGACGGAAATATCGATATATTTTGTTCGGCCGATTATTTTATTTAAATCGGGTAATTTAATTAAAACCGTTTTTATCGAAATTCCGGAAGTACGGAATATTAGGATTTTATATTCGAACTTAGCCGGCATATTTTGGTTAATTTAATTAATAGGGGTTTAAAAAACCTTAAAATTAATCGAGATTAAAGAAGTTATAAAATTAGCAAATAGTTGTAAAGTAGTTATTTTATACGGACTTAAAATTTACTACGAAAAACTTAATATCTTTTAAATTATTATCTAAAATTCCTTTTGCTAAACCAGGGCATAAGGTTTATTAAGGTTAAAGCTTGTCGATATTACATAATAATCGGTTTCGGAATAAGGTTTTTCGCAACCGAGGTATAATTTATTATTACCGTAAAAATTATTAATAATTACCGTATTCGAAAATATTAAGTAAAATATTTATCGTATTAATTATTAGTGTAATTACTTTGTATTTTTGGTTTAGCCTGGATAATACGGCTTAAACTTAACAACCTTGCATTATAAATATCCTTCTGGTATTTAGTTTAAGATAATTTGTTATATATTTACCTTTAGGTCTTTTAAATCTGGTTATTTATTAAAAATATCCGTTTTATTATTTTCTGTTTTTTTGCGATAAATAATAACGTAATTAAATTTTAAAAAGTATTTTACGTAATGTAGTTGTTATCCGATTAGTTTTTTCGTAATTATAAAATGAAAGATATTTTTGTAATCCGTGTACATTTTTACTTAATGCTGATTTCTTTTAAAATAATGTTTAAATTTTTTAAAAGCTTTAACGATAGCTAGGAATTCTTTATCGTAAATAGGATAATTTAACTTGATACCGTATAATTTGTAAAAATAAAAAGTAATAAAATATAATCTTTCTTAATTATCTCGTTAACAAACCACTACTTTTAAAATAAAATCTATAACGTTGGTTTTAAGTTCTATTAATTTATTTAAGTCGTATATTATCAAAACAAGTTCGCTGGTAAAAACGTCCTAAAGTTGTTAAAATATTCCCTTGCTGCTAAGGTTTATATAAAACGTCGGCCTTTTTTAGTAAGTTCTATTAATAATATCGCGGTTTTGCTAAAATATCGTATAAATCGTTAGTAGTAATTAACTAATCTAAAAAATGCTTCTACCTCGGTAACATTAGTAAATATTTTTTAATTCTTAATTATAGAAATCCTTTTAAGGTTTATCCTGATATATTTTCAAGTAACGATATATCCTAGGTATTTACCTTTCTACATGTAAAAAGTACTTTTTTCTACGTTAACTACAAGATTGGCGTTTTATAAGGTTTATAAAACCTTATAAACGTATCCGGTATATTCCTTTTTTATTTTTAAATAAATGAGGATGTCGTCGAGGTAGCATATAATAAAAATATTAAAATACTGTCGAAGTACGTAATTAATTATCCGTTAAAAAGTTGCTAGTACGTTCGTAAGTTTAAAAAATATAAGGAAGTACTTAAATAAGCCGTATTTTATTTTAAAGGTTATTTTTTATTTATTTCCTGATTTAATTCGAATCTGGTTATACTTTTTTCGTAAGTTCAAGGCCGTAAATTATTTAGCGTCCCAAAATCGATTTTTGATTTCGGTTATTAAAGGTAATAATATTTTATTTTTAATGGTAATGTCGTTAAGTTGTCGGTAATCGATAATAAGTCGTAATTTCCCTTTTTTCGTAAAACGAAAAATATTAGATATTCTCTTAATAATTTGGAACGTTATATAGATCGTTTACGTAATTTATCCTTTAAATAATTACGGAAAGCGTATAACTTTATTTCGTTTATGTTGTAAATAAAATAAAAGGCGGTTATTTTGTTATTTTTAAGAATTATTTCGTAATTTTATTTATTATATTAGGGTAACTTCGTATTAAGTTTATTTAAAAAAACTTTTCGTGTTTATAATATTATAGTAGCACTTTTGCTACCTACTTTAGTAATTCCTTAAGTTATACTTGTAAATCGTCGTTTATCCGTTAAAATCGTACTTTAAAATTCGTAATAACGCGCCGTATCCTTTTATTATACCCTTTATTCTAAATATATTTTATCTTTTTAGGTAGTAAGGTTTCTATCGTATCTTCATATTTATATTCGTCGTCCTCGTCGATCGAATGTTAAAATCTTAAATTTTTTTGGTTTTTCCTTATATTTGAAAGTAAGCAAAAGCTTACCTAATCAGTTTCCTAATTAATTAAAGGGTTGTATTAACGTAACCATAATTTTTCTAAAATGATGTCGTATTTATTTAATAAGATAATATCGAAATTAATAGTTTATTTTCTTCTTTTAGTAAAGGCCTTAAAGTAATTAATTTCGCATTTAATTTATCCGTTGTCGTAAGTAAACCTCTAACCTTTAGCATCCCCGGCTTTATAAGGGTAACTTTTTTTATGGTAATTTTAACTGATTTATTACCTTTAGGCTGATATAGTTAGCAGTTGTTACTCCGTAATCCACTATTACGGTATACTAGTTTTTCTTAATTCGTATTTGCATAGTAATAACATTATCGCCCGTAGCTCCGAATATCGTGTTTAAACCCTTTTTAAGGTATAATTTTTTTTTTTTTTTTTTACGTTTTCCTACGGTTTTATTCTAAAAAACATCCTGTTTTTAAGTTCTGTAGTAACTTCTTGATTTCGGCGGTACGTTTTGTATTTTGTTACTAAAGTTCCTCGATTTGTCGTCCTAAGCGGGTTATTTATTCCTAAAATTATTCGAACCGTTTTCGTATTTTCTGTTATTTATATGCGTTTTTGGCGAAAATGTTAATTATTTTTTCATTTAATAATATTAACTATAAACTGTTACTTTCTTCTTATTAGATCTTATCTTTTAAATCCCACTGGCCTTCCTTAGTAAAGCTCTTAATCTCCTTTTTAATTGCCCGCCTATTTTTCGGGTCAGTAATAAAGGCTAATTAAATGCCTAAATCGGTAATAACTCGTTAATAATATTTCTCTACTATCCTCTAAATTAACGTTTTTTTTATCTAATAATTACATTATTTAAAATAATAAAAAAAGTTTTTCTATAAGTATAACTCCTTAAATAACCAGCTTTATAATGCCATTTATTAATCGATTTTATCCTCATCCGCGAATAATCGTAGATATCGGTATTATTATTAGTTGTTTTTATTAACCCCCCTTTAATTGTTAAAATCGACTTTTTTCTTATATATTCGGGTTATACGTTAATAAATTATCTTTTTTTACTCTTAATAAAATTAACATCTGGGTTTTTTACAATATATTGCATGGATCTTTATATATTTCTCCGCTTCCCCCGGGCAAAGGTTTTCGTTTTATTCGTAATATTCCTATAACCATTCCTATAAGGCCCTTTAATCCTGCTTTTGTTACTATCTTTTTTACTACGTTCAAGCAAGTAAATTTTCCTCCGTAAAACTTCTTTATTTTAAATAATCCTCGTATTATTACGTTACCGTATAGCGTAATTAATTATCAGTTTTAAGTCGGATTATGTTAATTAATTTCTTATTATTTTTTTATCGTTTTATTATTATTATCCTTTGGGTATAAAAGTCTAGTTATTTTTTTAAAGTTTTTAAAGTATTTTATATTAGAAAATCTTATATCTTATCTTATTACAGTTATAATATTTAATTAATAGTCGCTTTTATTATTAAACCGTCCCTATCTTTATAAAACCTAGTTAAATCTCGTAAAAGGTAATAAATATAGTTCGTTTACTTTTTTAATTAAGCTTGTTAAACTTATATCGTAAAGCATACTGGCTTTTTTTTTGTCGTTTTTCGAATTATCGATTATTAATCTTTATTATCTTGGTAATATACTTACTTAAAAGGATTAATCGTTCGAACTTAATAATTTTATCTTTAATATCGTCTTTTAATCCCTTATAAAATATATTAATTAAAGTATTATCCTTATCGTTTACTTATCCTATTTTAGCTATTAAGTTCCGAAATTCTATTACGTACTTAAATATTAATCCTTTTTGTTATAGCTGTAGGATTTTTTATGTTGCAGTGCGTTTTTTATCAGGGTTATCGAAATTGGTTTTTAACTTTTCTTTAAAATTAAAATAATAAACGAAAAGTTTCTTAATAAATATCTTTACGTTATTTTTTATATTCTTCAGGTAATCTTTTATGGTTAATTTAAACTAGTCGAATATGTCTTTTATAAAAAATGCTGTAACAGTAAGGATTTAGTTTTTTAAGTTATCGAAAATTAAGAATCGTAGGTATACTCGTGCTTAAGTAAAGAAACTTTGAATATTAATTTTTCTATCGTAAGGTTAAAGTTTTTTAACCTTAATTTTTAAGGTATTAAGGTTTTTTTTGTTTAATTTCTTAAATCGCTAAATTTCGGCCTTTAATTCCTTAAGCTTATCCTAAAGCTATTAGGTAACGGTAATTTTTTTAATATTAAAAGCCATGTTAATAATTCGGATAATTACTTAAAGTTTAATAATATTATTAAACAAAAATTTATAACTTATAACGGCTAAACTAATTAACTAACTATTAAACTAAATTATACGGTTTTAATTAACAATTATATTATGGAATTTAAGTAATAAAAATAACTTAATTACGTTTAATAATGCGAAGGGTATTTAAGGTAATTAAGTTATATTACAAACTAATATTATTTAAATTTATAAAAAAACGAACCTATATATCCTTTTAAACTTGCTGGCTTACCTTTCGTAAGTTAATAATCTAATTACGTAACTTAATCTACTTGGGTCCTGTTTCGGTCCGCTGAGACCGTTTCCGAGACCTCCCCTCTGCTGGGTCGTAACATTAACCCGTACGAAAGTAGCTGGCTATTAGGCTATTAGTCCCTTAGGTCGTTATCGTTTAAAGCCTTAGTAACCTTATAAGGAACTAATAACTACAAACCCTTAAAAATCGAGCGCTACTAAGACCTTCCGTATTATTTAAGTTGCTTTATAAGGCCATATTATTGTCGTAATTACCTAGGTAGATTGGTGCAAAGAAATTACTGGTTTTGTATTAGCATATTAAGCGATAAACTGGAATATTTTATCTTTTACTTACTACTTCTTAAAAGGCACCTAGGATAAGGCACTAAGATCGTGGCCTCGTCGAACACTGATTAGAGAAAAGTGTCCTTTATAGCATGCTATATAAATTAACTACTTCGAACCCCGGATTGAAAAATCCTTTAAGGGGTACCGATAATAACTGGAGAGTAGAGAGCTTTATGGCTGTTTTTACTTCTGCCATTTAAATGGAAAAATCCGGTCTAGTGAAAGGATTATACGCTGTCAGCTGGCAGAGGGTGCTAAACGCACCCTATATACGGAAAGGCTTCTTTTAATCGGAAGATATATATTCCGTTACTAGGTTATATAAAAGCTGTACGCGGACGAAAAATATACGTAGGTTAGCTTAATATAATAATATAACTAATATCCTTTATATTAAATAATTAAAAGTTTTATTTATTAAATTTCCGTTATTATTAATTAATTAATTATTATTAAGACGATATTTGTTATATATTAATAGTAATTATTCGTATATTTTATTAATAATAATAATAACGATATTATCTACGTCCTTCGTTATTTATAACGGATTTACGAATTAAAATTACTTTAAAAGCGAATTCTAGGTTAAAACGTACGCTTTTAATATAGAAAATTATTTCGATTTTAATTAATTATTTCCGTATCTTATTAAATTAATAAAATCCAATATAATTTTGTATTTAAAAAACGATTCCGTTATACGATACGAAATAATATTTTAAATAATTCCTTAATTATATATATATTTTCCGGAATAATTAACGAATACCTTTAAAATAACGACCGAACATAAATAAGCTTATAATTAAAATTTTACGGTATATATTTATAGAAATAGTAAATACGATATTTTTCGAAAGAGTAATAAAGATTTTATAAAATTAATTTTAAAATTAATATTTTTATTAATTAAAAAAAAAATCTTTTTAGGAAAAGATTTACGAAAATAGTACGTTAAATTGATTAAATCTAGCAAGGTATATAATAATAAGCGTTTAATTAATACTTAACGAAAATATTACAAAACGTTGAAATTAATTTACATGTTAATAAAATAACTAAACGGCTATAATATAAAATTTTAAATACGAAAATAACGATTATATAAGGTAATAATTTATATATAATATTAGCTTTGATTATAAAAACTTAAATAATTAGGTTTTAAATAATATTAAAAACTAAAACAAATAATGGTACGATTAATTATTAAATTATAACTTATTTATAACTTATACCGAAAAATAGTAAAGTAACGTTTCCGATCGTTTACAGAACATCCGTAATTCCTTTTAATTAAACCGATTTTAATTAAAGAGAATTAAATATAATTTTTAAGCGTAAAAATGATTATAACGAGTAAATTAAACCGAAATAGTTATAAAGGGTTTTATTTAAACCAAAATAGTAATAAGCGAAAATATCAAAAATTAAATATAGAAGGAATTTATTATAAAATATAGTTAAACGTCTTTTATAGATTTTCTTAATGTTATTACGTAGTTTTTAATAAAACCCCGGTAAATTTCCGCTTTAATAATAAGATAATAATATACGTTCAAGGGCGAATACTTTCCGATTAATCTTTTTTTTTAAAAATAAACGTTTATTAAAATGTATAAAAAAATAATTACTTAAAAAACAAAGGGATTTTTAAAAGAAATAAAACGGGTTTTCGCGTATTTTTTTTAATTAATGTAGTATAATAAATGCCGTATTTTTTAAGCAATTTATTTATTTTAAAATCGAGATTTACAATATATATCTTTAACTTTAATAATAAATTTTTAAAGTATAAGATAACGATTTAAAACGATCTAATATATATAAAAAATAATTTCGTCCTAATTAAAAGATACGAAAATCTAAATATATTATTTTAAAACTTTAACGGCTCAAAAACGTTATATTTATATGATATAACTTATTAGGAAAATTTTATATATAATTTTGTATTTTTTTTACCAGATTCAAAAAAAAGATATTAATAAAATAACTGGAAAATTAATAGTTTTATTTAAAATAAATATAGTTAAGTAATTATTATTTTAATATATAAATTCGATTAATCTATTATCGAAAATATAAATATAATAATTATTTAATTATAACTCTATACGAAAAGAATTCGTTTTAATATTTTTTTAATAATTGAATATTAAATAGATAATATAATAAAAGCTAATAATAAATACGTTACGAATTTTTAAAAAGTCCTAATTAAATTAAAAAATTATCATTAATTTTACGAATTTCGAAAGAAATTTACAAAAATAAAAATACGTTATATTCGTTACATATAAATATTCAAGTTTTATTTGAGATATTTATTTTAAAAATTAAATATAAGATATTTTAATTATAATATTCGAATACTTTTTAAACCTTTTAACAAGTTATTAATTGTTTTTTTAATATTATATTTAAATTTTTAATAGCGTATATATAAATTTAAAACGGAAGTGTAAAACATTTAAAGAATATAATTAAAAAAATAACTGCAATACGGAATAACGTTAAATTACTTTTATTTTTAATTATATATATTTTTAAAGCGGTAATATATTTATATAACCGTATTTTTAATTACGTATTTTTTAGTAAAGCTTATATAAAATTTATTATATTTACTTAATGTAGTAAAACGGCGTTATAATATTTAACCGGATATTTAAATAAACTTATTTGCGAATGTACGGCTATATAATTTACGTTATAATAATTATTACTATTAAAAAATAAAGATTTTAAAAGCTAAAATTTAAAATATAAATTAACTTTTTAATTAGTTACCGATTTACGAATATTTACGAAATTTAAAATCAGTTAATTAATAAGGTTATTATTATTCGAAACGTATATTTTAATAAAAAAGTTACCTTTTTAAGTTATATTAAAAACCTAAAAAATAATTTTTTATACGTTATATAAAAAATTACAAGGGTTATTTTAACAAGTAAAAATATTTAATTAAAATAATAATTATTTAATTTATTTAAAAAAAACTTAAACGGAATAATTTAGTTACCGGCTAAATAAAACGAATAGTTTTAACAGAATATTAATATAAATAATGTATAAAATAGAAAAATATAAACCTATTCGTAAGGGATTAATTACCTTTATACGACCGTTATATTCGAATTATTTCCGTCCTTTAAACTATTATTATTACTAACGTTTATCTTAATAGTTATTACGATTATTATATAAATAAAAAAAATAAAAATAACTTTAAATTTTTTATATATTATTTAACTTAAAGTAGTGGTAAAAAACGTATGTCCCCTATATATTCTATATTAAAAAAATATTATCCGACATAAATACAAAGTATATAAAACCGTATTTAATATAAAACGTTTAACCTTTTTTATAAATACGTACGATAACCGGCCGCTAAACGGCGGAAATTTAAGAAAGTTAATTATTTAAAATACGAGTTATTTTAATTACAAAATAAGTTTTAATATATAATAATATATTTATGTCGTAAAACGGGATATATAGGGGTAATTTACCGGTATTATTACGAAGTTATAAAAATTATATATATATTTGCGAAAAAAATATTTCGTAAAGCTAAAACAGTTTGCTAAGAAAGTTGAAAAGAAATATAATTTTAAGAAATAATGAATTAATTTTTTATTAAAGGGAAATAAACTTTAAAGTATATATATATATACGTTTGTACGTTTAATAAATATAAATGGTTTTAAAATATAAGGTCTATTTTATTATACGAAACGATTAATAACTTAAAAACATTCATAATAATATATACGTATTTACTTTAATTAAAAGGTTATTTAAAACGTTAATTATTACGGCGGCTAAGTTCGATTTAACGCTTAAGTAATATAACGCCATAAACTTTTTCGTTAACGTTAATTTACCTTACGAATTATATATAAAAACGCCTTTAAAATACCTTTAACGTAAAAAGATTTTATATAACTTACCAGAATTGGCGTTATTATAATAAAAAAACTTTACGAAAACGTTTAAACTTTTAAAATTTAACTCCGTTTGTTTAAACCTTGTTATTTTCTTTATTAAAAGGTACTTATTTCTTTTATACACGATATTATAATAATATATCGTAAGAAAAATTAAAATTTCGTTAATTAATTAATTTAACAAATTCGGAAATAGTATATCTTTATAAAAAGTAAGGATTTTTAATCATTTTTCGGTATCGAAATAATTAAAAATAAACTTAATAAAAAAACTAGGTATTTTATTCTGATTTTATTAATAAATAATTTAATTTAATTTTTTAAAAAAGTTTTAATAACTTTTTAAAAACATTTATAATTAGCATTAAACTATTATTGAATCTTAATTTAATTTATTTAAATTCTATTAATATGTATTTAAAAAATTCCCTTTATTTTTACGTAATAATTAATATGTAAGTTAATATATTTTTTACTAAATTCCGATTTATTTATTTTAATTTGAACTTTAATAACGTATATTATAAATTTATTATTTAAATTATATTATATTATACTGGAATTAAAATATTAACATTACCATTCTGAAATTATAATTTATTAAATATTTAAAATAATGTTTTTGTTGTAAATAATATAATTAATCGAAAATAACTTTAAGGTTACGTTATAAAATTATACGATAAAGTAATAAGATAACGGGCGAATAAGTAAAATATAAAATTATTTTTATAATAAAAACGAAATTATGATTTTTTATATATATTATATAAAAAAATTTATTTACCATCTAAGTAAATTAAAATTAAAAATTATTTTAAATATTAAACTGTTAAATATATAATACGATAATTGATAAATTATACGGTTTATTAACGTTAAAGTTATTTTATTATAA
This sequence comes from Monosporascus sp. CRB-8-3, assembly GCA_004155055.1. Classification (NCBI taxonomy): domain Eukaryota; kingdom Fungi; phylum Ascomycota; class Sordariomycetes; order Xylariales; genus Monosporascus; species Monosporascus sp. CRB-8-3. The sequence continues at coordinate 59,322 of QJNZ01000494.1, forward strand.
ACTAAATTATAATACGTAAATATATATATATATATTAATTACGTAAAACTATAAAGAAAAATTAAATGTAAAAAAATTATAATTTTAAGAAATAATAATATATAACGATTAATACCATAAATATTTTAAGGTATTAAGAGGGTATGTTATTTAATAAAAGGTATTAAACGTATTTTATATACGGAAAAGCTCCTTTTAATCGGAAAATATATATTCCGTTATTAAGTTGTATAAAAGCTGTACGCGTACGATAAATATACGCAAGTTAGCCTAATATTACAATATAACCGATATCCTTTATATCTAACATATGCTGTAACAGCTTTAGGTAAGGAAATTGTTAGACTAGAGTATTAGGCAGACTAAGGATGCCGTAATAACCTTGATCTCTAATAATGGCATAATTTAATTATTAACAATTTGTACAGATCTAAGGTGCAGCCCTGGGAATCTAGTACCAAGGTCGACCTTATAATATGCTGCACGATTATTACTTGTTTAATACCGCGACGAAACTTTGAATTCCGTCGGATGTTGCGGATGCTTAAAAATGCTCTATGGTATAACAAAGAGAATAAGAACGAAGCCGCCTAGAATAGTAAGATACAGGATCAATTATTTACGATTGGACTTAAAAGATATCGAGATAGAACTAAGGCTCTGATCGACAACGGCTTAGGGAACTAATAGCCTAATCGTCAGCTACTTTCGCAGGGTTAATAAATAGCTTAAAGTTATTCGAAAAAGTTAGTAGCAAGTTAATGGCAAGTTAATATCGTTTTTTAAGCCACTCTTTATTACAATTGCTTAGGAAACGCCATTATTTTAAAGCTTTGCTATTTGTACTGTATCTCCCTTACTATTCGTGCTATGTCCCACTTTTAACAGCTGCCTACAGCCGCTACAGATCTGCTACCTGTTAACTTCTAGCTGTAATTGCAATTATAATTATAATTATAATCTTTTTATAATAATTATAATAATTTCGTTATAATAATAATTTATTATTTTAATTATAAAATTTTTAATATTTTATAATAATTATTAAAATATTAATAAGTTAATTAAAATATTATTTAAATTACTTTATTATTTTACGAAACTTAACGTAATATATTTAAAATTAATTAAATTGAAATTATATTATTTAATTTAAATCAAAAATATTAATTAATTATATTAATATTTAATACGATAAATATTATAATTAAGGTTATATATATATATTTACTTTATTAATTATATATAGAAATTTAATTAAAATTACATATATTTTCCCGTATTTTAATAAAGCGATATTTTAGGGGTGGAACTAGTTAGAAACTAATAGCTATGCTAGATATGTATTAGCTAGAAGGTGGGGCACACAGCACGAATAGCAAGGGGGATATAGTACAAATAGCAAAGCTCTTATTTTATATAATATATTTGTTATCGATTTATTATTTGTTTTTTAAGGTATATAAGTAAATTTTAGCGGAAATTTAATAAGAACTTATTAAATGATATATTTTATTTAAACGTATTATTTCCAAGGGGTAACAGCTAATGATTTATTAGAGCAAATATTCTTTAAAACGGGTGTAGCAGTGTCGATGCTGGTATTATTAGGCTATTAAAGTGGTGCACGTACTAATGCACAACCCTCCCCCCTCCCATTTGCATACCCTAAACCGGGTTTAACACTAAGAACAAAATGTTATTTTACAACGTAATTTATTAGCAAACTATATAAAAGTGCCTTTTTTATAATTATTTATACCGAGAACTCCGTAATTATTATTAGGGCTAGGGAAATTTTTCGCTATAGTGTTAAAGGCCTTTTTCTACGTAATTAATTTTAACCTGCCGTTCGTTTAAACTATTCTTAAACCCCTATATATTCTTTTATTCTATATAACCCTTAGTAGGGTCTAAAAATTTAACCTTTTTTTTGGTATAGGAGTTAAAACTTCGATTTCGAGGTCCTTTTTGCGTAATTACTGTTTTAAGTTAGCGATTTTAACAGTTTAAAGGTTAATAGCTTTTTTAGTTTTGTTAATAAGGTGTTTAAAGTTCCGTTTAACCTTGTTTAATCCTTTTTCTAGCTTTTAGCTTGTTACTTAAGGTTATAGCTTTGCATCGGTGTAAAGAATACGTTTTAAAGCCGTTCCGGAAGGATTTCTTTTTTAAGAGTAGCGGGTTAACGGCTAATATTAATTAACCTTGAATTTAATAGGATTTTATTAGGGTTAAAGCGTATAATTTCTATCCGGAGGAAGTTTAAGCGGATATTTAATAAAGTAAAGGCTTTTAAGGACGCGTTATAATAGGCCTTAAGGAATTTTTATTTTAATATAACTGCGGTTATATTATAAGATTGTTATTTACGTATATTTTATAATAATAACGTTTTAATACGGAAAATTTTATAACATTTAACGGTTACGTTAAATAGAAGGCATGTAAAACTATATATATTAATTATATTTTATATATATAACAGAAAAACATAAAAAGGACCGAAATATAAATAATATAGCCGTCAAGATAGAAAATACGTTATTCGTTTTTAATTTACGTTTTTAATTATAAAACGTTTTAAAGTTATCGTAAAGTTATTCTTAAATGACTTTAGCTTAATTTTATATTATTAGGCTTAAATCAATTTTTTAATAAAAATTATAAATAGTATTAATTTTTCGCCGTTACCGTATATAGTTTCGAAAATAAAAACCTAGGCCGTAAATTTAAACTTTTTAATTTCGGCATTTTTGCGTAAAACGTTTTTTAAAACCTTATTTATATTAGTTTCGCTTTTTTAAATACCGTTTCGTTAAGGTTGATAATATTTTTCGGCTTAACGTTTTTTTATTAATTTCGGAACCGAGAAGTATATATCAGTTAACGATTTTTTATAAATAGCTTTTTTTAGCCCGGGAAAATTCGAAAATACGTAAATTCTTTAAGGATATATTAGTTATCCGATATAAAAAACTTTTAATTTAATATTTTCTTATATACGTTCGGTTTTTACGAGCCTTTAAAATGTAAAAAACGAATTTAAAAGCTTTAATTTTTATCGAAACGCGTTTAGTAATTTTTTCGTTTTTAATTTTTAATGCTAAAAAGCGTTTTTTGAAAGGTGTAAGGTATTATTAATTTTTTTAAGCTTTATAACGCTTTTGTTACCTTTGTATTTTTCGTATCAAGGTAATTCGTTTAATATTTTATTTTTCGGCTACGCGTTTTTTCGAAAGGCCGTTCTCAACGTCCATTCCGGCTCGGGCTAATCGATATTCGCGATTATGATCTATTTTTAAAATTTGAAGTAATTCCGATAATAATTAGTTATGTTACTGTTGTTGAAATAAGGAAGGTGTTATTTGTTGTGGGACAGCTAGGGTGTGCAAATGGGGGGGGTGTGCATTGGTACGTGCACCACTCTAGTCACCTTATTTTTGCCCTTAAGCCCGTTGTCGATCAGAGCCTAAGGTTAAATATTGGAACATGTAAGGGAGCTCGAGCAGAGACTTACCGCCAACTAATAAAACACTACGGTCGCTTTTAGGCCCCGGTGAAGCATGAGCGCGGATCGGCAACTTTAAGTATTCATAACAGGCTGGAGCCTCTGGTACCGTCACGAACCACCCATGAGCGAATGGGTTCGGGCTCGAGCTCCCAAGAGAAGGCGCTCTTCTAGGTCCCAATTTTCATCGTCAATGCCCAAGCGAGAAACCAAGTCCAGAGTCTACGTACATATCGAGAAGATCACCGTGGAGATTGGAGGTAAACAAGGATTTTGTCTGGTGCGGCAGTAGGTGGGGTGCTTCTGGCTATGGAGATGATGGCGAGGGCGAGGGTGAGCATATCGCCGAGGCAGGTGACAGGGATGTGTTCGGTAACGAGGCCGGCGAGGCTACTGACATCACGCCGTTGCCTTGGGTCAGAATTAAAGTCAATTGCAAGGGAACAACAAGCTGGAGCCATCAACCACTGATGCAGGCAGCGCAGTTCAATTTCCCTCCTCACCATCTCCGCGAGGGCTGACTCGTAGAACCTCCCGCCTTGCCCTTGCACACGTCTCGATAAACTCCTCGTTCTCCACCTCTCCTGTATTCGTGTTCTATAGTCTCAGAAGGCTTTCAATCATGCACCGCAGACCTTCTCGGCCGTTCTGTGAGACCCTGACATCACACACTGAAGCATTTACGGCTGAAGGGAAGGAATTTATCAGGTTGACCTGTAGAAGGTCCTAGCTAGAAAGTGAGGGTAGCGAACCCTCTTTAAATACATACAAAAACAGTTACAGCTGAGAGAAAATTATACCCGTAATGCATAAATCAACCCCCTATAGGTTATTAATCAAACGAATCTAAGGTTTAGCTGTTTTATCGACTTTAGCTAAGTTTAACATACCCCTCTAGCTGTTAGGAATTAATAGCTGAAGCTTTTATAACCTTAAATATTAACTAAAAAGGAAAAACCGTAATGTTTAGTTTCAAAGCAAAAATAGAAATTAGAAAAATAAAGTGCTAGAGCCCCGAAATCGAGAGTTCCTACTTTCGATTTCGAAACCCTAGGAAGCTTTTAATAGGATTTAAACCTATACCTCCAGGCGTTATAACCTGATATTATATTATTAAACTATAAAAGTTTTGTTAGAAAACTACTTTAATATCCTATTATTTAAGGTAATTTAAGGTTTAAAAAATAGAAAAATATAACGGAAATAAAGAATTAAAAGAAAACGGAAAAAACAGCCCCTAGTTACTAAGTAATAACAGGGATAAAACAATACCTTCTAAACTTTTTTAAACTCGAATGTAATATTTTAAAAGTTTAATAATTACACAAATTTTTAATACTATTATAACTTAAGTAACTTAATAAATCCATCTGTTATTATCGCTTTAAAAAACGTTTATTCGATTTTAATTTTTTTTATAACGTAAATTTTTCGAAGCCAGTAATTATAAACGTTAACGTACTTTAACTTCGTAATTAAGCGTATTGTTTCTTCGATAACTAGCCGTATTATCTGCTGATTATCTACTTAAATAACTAACTTTTTATCTTACTTTAAACCGATAACCTTAAAAAGCCTTTATATAAAAAAGGCTTCCTTAACGGTTTATAATAAAGTTAACAGCTTTACCTGCGTACTTGAAATAATAATTATATCCTATTTATTAGCTTATTAAATAATAAATTTTCCGAAAAATAATAATATAAAATTTTAAAAGCTTCTACGATTAAGGTTATCCGCGAAAAATACATTACTTACGCATAATAACGATTATACGCTAAAATCTTCCTTACTATCGTATTATATAGTAAGATAACGCGTATAATAACTATAAAATAAAGCCTAGGTTTTTACTATATCGTAACAAGTAAAAAGCAGCTTTTGCTATATTTAAGCAAATATTAATCGTTCTATATAATAAGTTACCGACTTTTTCGAAATATAGCTTGTTTAATGCTATAAACGCTTTACTTATATATTCCTTAAATTCTCTTTATTTAAAAACCTTAAAATAAATTTTTCAAATTTTAAAAACTCGAAACGCAAATATATCTTCTTCTAATAGGTATCTTATACCAGTTATAATCTCTTAACCGGGCGGTTACGGAAAATACGTATTCTTAAGAACTATTATAACTCCTTAAAGTTATTAATATAAAAACGTTACTTTAACTTTATAAAAACTTTTTCCGTATATACTATATTTCGAATTTTATATATTATAATTATATCGTTAACGTAAAAAAATAATCTTAACTAATTATTAGATATAACGTATAAATTATCCGAAATAAATTTTAAACTTAAATTTTTTATATTTAAAAATAATTCCCGTTATAAAAAAATAATAATCGTTTTAAATCGTATAAGACCTTTAAAAGCTGTAAATAATAACCCGGACGTATAAATCCCTATAAAAAAAGTACGTATACTAGTTCGTCGATTACCGTATATAAAAACGTATTAATAATATTAAATTAAGGGAATATAAAGTTAAATCGGGTTATTATAATTATTAACATACGAAAAAACTTTTTTATTAATATAAAAACGTATACGTTAAAGTTTTTATAGGGTTAAAGGTTATTTCGAATAATAACCTTAACCTTAAACTTTTACAATATCCCGTATTTATTAAATTTGTAAATAAATATTTATATTAACGGAAAAATAACGTTAAAACTTACGTCGTTAATCGCGTCTTAAAATATAATATCTTTAACTAATTACTTTATCCGATATATTTAATTCTATTCCCGTTTTATAGTTATTTTCCATTTTTTTATATACTTATACTATATAGCCTTGGGTTCATTTTTAAGTAGGGAAAAAGATTATCGCGATAAAAATAGTTTAATATAATCGCTGCCGAAAATATCACGTTAAATGCGGTAAAATATATATTACGTTCTTTAAATATTAACATATAGCTTATATTAGCCGAAAGTACCTTTTTTTTTTTTTACGATCCGGATTTAAAGATAATTATTTAATTTAAGAAATTTAGTTCGGTATAGCGTTACCGTAATTAAAAAGGACCCGGTAATATAATTTAAGCTTTATCCGGCGTTAACGTATAAGATTATTAATAACTTAAGTTTTCGAAATTTAAAGTAATTTTGGATATAAGTAAATAAAGCTATATAATTTTACGTTTTAAATTATGTATTTTATTAGGGGTATATTCGGAGTTTTTTTCGGGGTTGTTGCTAACCGCCGAATTAAAAGAATTTTCGTTTAAATATAAGTTATAGATTTTATTAGCTTTTATCCTTTTAGTTTTTTATAAAGCTTTCTATTATAAAGATCCGTAATTATTACGATTATATCGTATATAGGTTTGTTTTTGGACGCGTTTTACGTTACCGTATGTTCTATCCCCTTAGAAATTTTTATATTTAAAAAATTATTTCTAAAAATAGTTTTCGAAATTTTTAAGAAGGTTATTACTTTAGGGGGAATAAAGATATATAACGGCTAGATTAGTTAACTAACTATTAAACTTAATCGTACAGGTTTATATTAGCAGTCGTATTACGGGATTTAAGTAATAGAAATAAATTAGTTACGTTTAGTAATACTAAGAGTGCCTTAAGTAACTAAATTATATTATAAGCTGGTGTTATTTATGTTATTTAAAATAACGAGCGTATATATCTTTTCTGATTTATTATAGCTTAATACCGCTTAGTCCGATTATTATTAAGTAGCGATAAGGGGGTGCTTTGTCGTATTTATTAGTGCTTAGTTCTATTCCTATTAAATACCTTTAATTACGTAGTTTATCGGGGTTTTCCTTTCATCTTAACCCGACCGTTTTTAAAGGATTTTTTTAATTGGGTTATAATACGATCTTTTTTTTTTTAAGATTTTGTCCGTAAAATTAATCTTAGATAAGTTTTTCCTTTTTTAATTTTAATATATTTAATTACCTTATTAAGTCGTTTCGACCAGTTCCTTTTTTTACTGCTTATCGCAAATTTTTTAATTTTTTAATTTTTAACGAATTTAATTTTAAGGTTATACCTTATTCTTTATATTTTAGTAAAAATTGGAGATATAAAATAATAAAAGACGTTTCTAAATACAAGGCCTGTATTTAACGTAAATGTTTTTACGACGGAAGCGGTATTCCTTTATTATCTTTAAAAAATATTCGTACGGAAAATTAACGGCTGGAATAAGAGGAAGTGCTTATAAAGAAACGTTTTTTAAAATTGTAAAAACGTTATTAAAAGGAAATAAAGCGGTATTAATAGGAAATAAACGAGGTTATTACGCGGTTAATCCGGCTACGTAAACAAAAGTTTTTTCTTCGTTTTAAAGGTATAAAAATAATATAACGGAAGTTATAACTTTTAAAAAAGTTAGAAAAGTAAAAACGGTTAAAGGCGATAAACACGTTAACTATTACTTAAATTTTTAATTTAAATAACTGGTTTATTTCCGAAATAACTAATTGGCCGTTTTTAAATAGTATAAATTAGGATACTTTTAACTTTAATAACCTCGGCGTTATTGGTAAAAACTTTTTAATAAGTATTAAGCGTTAATAAAATTTCTAACGGGTTCCTAAGTATTTTCGGAATTTAAGTAATTTTTTTACTCAATTAGGTATTAAGTAAATTCTTTTTCCTTTTATACGTTAAAAAAAGATTTTTCGTAAATCGGTATATTTTATTTTCATTTTTTTATCGTATTTAATAGCAACTTTAATTATATCCGTTATTAATTCGAATAAAGAAATATAAAGATTTGGATAAAGTTTAACTTTAGGTAATAATTTTAATTAGTAATTATTTTTTAATGTTTTTTTTAATAATTTTCATATGGGCCGATATATTTAAATTTAAGTTCTTAGTTTCAGCGTTTAGTTTTGATATTTTTAGTAGTTAGGTATATTATATTCTTTTCGAGAAAGTTAATTTTTTTAGTTTTTTTTAGTTATAATATTTATTTATTTAATCGTAGATAAATTAAAATTTTATTTTTATTTCTTAATATAATTACTTAAATTGTTTTAATATAAAGATTATTTTGATATTAATTGGTTTTTTTTTCGTATTTTTTTTATAAATTTTTAAAATAAAACTAAAATTAGCAATTATTAAAATCGTTTTAATATTATTATAATAATTAGTATTTTAAGTTAATTATAAAATAAATAGTTTTTTAATTTAATTGTTTTGTTTATAATTAATATAATATCGTAAATATATTTTTAACGTTTAATTATTTTTTTCCGTTTATTTATTTATTTTAATTTAAAGGTGTTTAATAACTTATAAATTAAGTTAAATTATATTATTAAACTTTGTTAAAATTTTAAAGTAAATGTTATATTTTTATTGAAAATCATTTTTAATAATAATTCGTATATGTTAAAAATATATCGAAAGAAAATATATATTATTTATTCTATATTTATATTTTCATTATATAATAAAAAATAAAAAAACTTTATAAGTCGATTAACGATAACGAAAATGTTATTATAATATATATTCGTAAATAGGCATTTTAATAGAGGAAGCTTAATAATAAAGTTAAATATAATTAAATTTTATAATTATTCGGTAATTAGTAATAATTATAATTTTCCGTATAATTTATATCGTTTAACTTTTACTTTAGTATATATATTATATTAGTATATAATCTTTTCTATAATCGATTATATTTTAAGGAAATAATTCCTTTATTATAAACGTTTTAAGGTTTTATAAATCTTTAAATATTTATATAATTAGTATTTATATATTTCTCGTATTAAGTTGTTTTAATACTTTTCCGGTACGTAAATTTTATTTATTTTCTAGTTTTTAAGGAAATTATTATAATATTGTTATATTTTTTAATATATATTTAACGTAGATATTTTAATAGTATTAATATATCGTTATTATAAATACTTTTTTAATATCCGATCGAAAATAATCTGTTATATTTTTACTTTAAGCTTAATGGCTTAGTAGTCGCAAGCCTGGGTATCTCTTTTAATTAAGAGATTTGCTATTTGCGCAGTAAATCTTTTGCTATTTACGCAGTGTCCCATAATTTCCACCTGTCAGCCACCTGCCACAGCGCTGCCACCTGTTATATCAATATTTACAATTGCAATTGCAATTGCAGCCCCTAATCCTTTGATTTTTTTAATTGCTTCGCACAACAACAATAATAACAATACCACAACACCTAGGGTGGCGATAACCTTAACCGCCACGGCTGCCCTAGGCCTTAAACGCCATCAGTAAGAACTCATTGCTGCTGCGCCCCGTCCTTAATACGTAACAGGTTATTTCGAGCTAAAACCAGGTATATAGGTGCCCAACTCGGCTATGGCTAATACGATTAACCTAACTGACGATAATTAACTGCTATATAGGGTTATAAACGCTTTAAAATACGTTATTTTTAAAAAACATTATTATAATATAGCTGAAAAATATTATAAGTTTTATTAATAAGTATATATCTTAATAAATTAATTAAAAATAAATATGTTTTGTTCGTGTTTTTTATAAGGGGGTTTTAAAGGAAGATTAAGTGCAAACTGGCAGGTATGCCAGGTATATGCCAGCAGGAAAGTGGGTCACTGCGTAAATAGTAAAAGGTTCACTCCGTAAATAGCAAATCTCTTAATTAATACAGGCTTGGGTACCCTGTTAATTGATTACAAGAGACAGCTAGTTTAAATCCAGCTTAGGCTACCGTTTTTTTAGGTAGCGCCAGCTTAAAAGAGCTAGACTAATTAGGGCTTCGGCTCCGTTACCGTATCGGCGATAATTAAAGGGTAACTTACCTTAGTTAGCTCAGGCCTTGCTCGCTTATAGCTTATGTACTACTTTTTTTTCGGCTAATTAAAGTACGTATTCCCGTAACAAGCGAGCAAGGCCTGAGTTGTAGTTATGCGAATAGGGGGTTCGTTTGGTACGCTGTTATTAAAATTACTAATTTCTTCCTATTTTTTCCTATTTATCTAAATAAATTTAATATTTAATAGGAAAAATCTTTATAACATAACTAAATAATATCGGATAAATTTAATATTTTATATACGCGTCGAATATAAGCTAATATACATACAGATATTTTTCTTATTTTTTTAAATGGAAATTACAGCTAATACGGCTAAATTTAGGCCCGGATAATAGGCAACCGTAACGCCTTTATAACTGTAATAACATAACTACCGGTCGTATTATTATGTACCGGGCTTCCTTAATATATTTTATATGGAAAAAGCCCGTCCAGCAATTCTTTTCGGCCGTACGGGCTGTAATTATTACGTTACAGCCATAAGAAAGTTAGGGTTAACTAAATCCGGAACGCTTTTATGGCTGCAATAACGCAACCATTGCGTATATCATTTTGCCATAGGCCTTCCAAGGGTAATTCAGTATAGGAAAAGCCCGTCCAGCTATTCTTTTGGCCGTACGGGTTGTGGTTGTTATGTCGCAGCCATGAGGGCGTTCCGGTTAGAAGGTATGCACCAATCGGAAATTTTCACTTTATTCTTTAATATCTTAACCAAACCAGCCCCGATCGGGAAGTTATATATACGGTTAAAAAGCCCTTTTAAAGCTGTATATAACT
>QJNZ01000495.1:0-70271 GCA_004155055.1 Monosporascus sp. CRB-8-3
AAAAAAAAAAAAAAAAAAAAAAAAAAAAAAATTAAAATATTAACGGTAGCATAAACTTAATCTTTATATATACTACGGGAAAAAAAGATATTATTCCTTTATTTGCCTTAATCGCCGGCCGCAACCGGCCAACGTAAGTATAACGGCATTAACGTATTTTTACAGCAACGGCGAAACGTACTAGGGAAAAAACTAGCCTTTAAGTTAAATTACAATTGGAGGCTCTCGTTAAATTATTAAAATAATAACGACCTATATATACGTTTTATAAATCCTAATATATTTTTTTTATTTTCGTTTTATCTGCTATTCGACGGCAGCATTATATTGCCAGTATAAACTATAATTAATTATAATTATTCGTTTATAAGATTTATTAATAATAATTTCGTACGTTAAAATAATTTCCTTTTTTATTTTATCCTTTAACTTTATTAACTTAAATTAACGGATAATATTATAACCGGTTTTATTACTTTTACGTATACGTTACGGTTTTAAATAAATTTTATTACGGAAAAGATTATTTTTTATCTTTAACCTTTAAACGGCTCCGATATTATTTTCGGATTATTTTAATTTCGTAAATATAACCCGTTAATTAACTGGACGGTAAAAACTATATATATTAATTACGAAATAATATCGAAACTTTTTTTAACGCCTTTAATAAATTTATATCTTAACCTTACCTTTTTATATCTTTTTTTTTAATTCTTTAATTCTGTAATCGAAATACGTTTATTTTATGCCATTAATTTCTTAACGTTTTATCGTATAAAGGACGTTATAATTAACTTTATACCTTTAACGAAAATTTTTATTTTTATAAACATTTTACGAAATTTTATTACGTTATTATTATAACCTTTTTCCGTTAACGAAACGGTATTATTAATACTTAATATAATCTTTTATAATATTTTTATATAAAATAATAACGTAGATCTAAATATTATCCTTTTTAAATTACGCGTTTTTTACGATTAAATAATTAAATAATTTAATTCCGCCGTATAATAAAAGAAGATATATAAATATATTTCGACAGTAAGTTACTTATAACGATAACCGAAATTTTAGAAAAGTTGCTACCCGAATATTACGATTTAGCAAAAACGTTCGTACTTAATAACGCCGATGTACTGCCGTTATACCGGCTTTTCGTTTATAAAATCGAGTTATTTTTAAGTTAAACGTTATTATATAATTACGCGCAGGTTATGTTCCCGTATAAATTACTGGTGGTACGGAAATATATCGACGACCCCCTAAAAAAAGGTTTTATTCGATTTAACAGTTTTTTTACGGCAGCTCTTATTTTGCTTACAAAAAAACCAGGGGACAAAGTACGTATTTATATTAATTACCGTAACCTTAATAATGTTATAATAAAAAACCGTTATTTTATTTTCTTAATTCGCGAAATTTTAAATACCTTTTATTCGTTATATATATTTATTAAGCATAATATTATTACGGCATTTAACCGTTTATATATTATTTTAAAGGATAAATAAAAAATAATTTTTATTACCCGATTCGGTTTATTCGAATATTTTATTATAAATTTTGGTATAACCGGTACCTTAAGTTCGTTTTAGTACTATATTAATTATACTTTATTTAACCTTTTGGATAAATACGTTATAATTTACCTTAATAACGTCTTAATTTATAATAAGAATAAGAAAAAGTATAAAGGTTATATACGTAAAATATTACATTATTTCGTTAATACAAAGTTAACGATAAATATTCGAAAATACGAATTTAACGTTATTAAAATACGGTACTTAAATTTAATAATTTTTACCGATAACATTATTATAAACCCCGATAAAATGAAAATTATTTAATGATAAAAACCTTTTAATATATTAAAGGAATTATAACGTTTTTTAGCTTTATAAACTTTTATCGCCGGTTTATAAAAGGTTTCTTATTAATCGCTAAACCTTTTACTATTTTAATAAATAAAGTTAAATAAATTAAATCGTTATTAATAAAGGCTATAAACGTATTCCGGTAACTAAAAAACGCCTTTTTAATAACGCCGTTATTATTTTATTACGACCCCCGGTAACGTACAATTTTAAAAATTAACGCTTTTAACTAGGTTTCGTGGGAAATTTTTTTGTAATATGATACGTAAAGTATTTTACGGCCTATTACCTTTTTTTAGGTTAAATATATCTTAATAAAATATAATTACGAAATTTATAACAAAAAATGGCTAATTATTATTAAAACGTTCGAAAAATAACGTCCGGAATTATAAAATACCGAAAAACTAATAAAAGTTATTACCGATTATAAAAACTTATAGTATTTTGTTATTATAAACTTTTAAATTAACGCCAAGTTTACTAATCCGAATTTTTTAACAATTTTCGTTTTTAAATAATTTACCGACATAGTACGAAAATTACGGTTCCTAACGTTTTATTTCGCTAGCCTGGCGTTAAGCTAACGGATCGGAACAACGTAACAGACGATAGAATGGTATATAGATACCGGATAATACTTTTACCTAAACGATAAAGATCCTTTTTAAAGGCGTATATTATAAATATTAACCAGCCGATAAACGCGTTTATTGATAATGCCTATACATCGTTATAGCTAGTTAATAATATATTAATGGCGTTAATTAATCTAATATATAAATGTTTTAAATAAGTTATTTGTAAAAAGTTTAAAGTTATAAAAGCCGATTATAAAGTAATATAAAGGCGTATTTATATTTAGAATAAATTATTTATACTTAATAACGACGTACTTAAATTCCAGATAATCTACCGTAATTATAACATAACGCTTACGAAATACCTTAATCGTTTTAAAACGTATAATTTATTACGATAAAGTTATTATTAGCCTCGTTTATCCCAAAATATAATTACGTTCGTATAAAATTATTACTTTTACCGCCGTATTAAATCTTTTAAAACTTTATTAAACGGTTTCCTTATTTTTTTACTAATACCGTTCCGTTTATAAAACGATATTTTTATAAATTACGTTAACTTTTTTCCTTTTTATAAAAAGCTAGGGTATATTTATAAATATATTCTCGTAATAATTAACCGTTTTACTAAAATATATTACTTTGTAGCTGTAACGGATACGTTAGCAAATATTTTCGTTAATACTTTTATTTTTAACGTATACCGTTTATATAACATACCGGTTACGATAATATCCGATTAAGGTATATAATTCGTTTTTATTTTTAAAAAAAAGTTTAATTAATAGTTAAATATAACGTTTTATATATTAATTATATATTATTTTTAAAATAATAATTAAACGGAAATAATTAACGTAATATTAAAATAATACTTTAAAAGTTATTACTTTTTTATTAAGACGATTAAGTAAATTAATTTCCTTTAATTAAATTTATTAATAATAACTATATATCGGAAATTATTAATATTTTATTATTTTTTGCTAATTACGGTTTTTATCTTATTATAAAAACGAAACCGTTATACCTTTCCGACGTTTTTAAAACGGTAACGTAATAAAAGGAATTTAATAATATTATATATTATACGGATAAATTAAAATAAATATTTAAACGGGTTAGGGCCTTAATAAGAAAATTGTAAAACCGTTATATAAAATAAATTAACCGATACCGTTCCGATATTAATATATTCGTTAAAGGAAAACGGATATAGGTAAATATACGGAATATAAAATCCGGAAAATTTAATAAAAAGTTTAGCGATAAATAAATAATTTTTTTTAAAGTTACCAAGGTATACCCCTACGTTATTACCGTACAGTTACCGATATATTATAAATTATTTCCAGTTTTCTATATTTCCTTAAATTAACGTTATAAATTAAGTTTATTAAGGCAAAACGTAATTAACGAATACTGGGATAAATACGCGTAAAGCGCCGATATAATGAGCGCGGAAAATTAAGGCGATATTAAATAGTATTTCGAAAAAATTTTAAGCTTTAGTAATATTAAATAAA
Organism: Monosporascus sp. CRB-8-3; assembly: GCA_004155055.1. Classification (NCBI taxonomy): domain Eukaryota; kingdom Fungi; phylum Ascomycota; class Sordariomycetes; order Xylariales; genus Monosporascus; species Monosporascus sp. CRB-8-3. Next base: position 3,997 of record QJNZ01000495.1, read on the forward strand.
GTTTTTAATACCGTATTAAATAGCCGCATCCGTATCGTTTTATTTAGGAACCGGTTAAAAATTTTAAAAATTACGATTTCGATATAGTAAAATTCTATAAAAATAATCTTAATAAACCTAAGTTATTTAATTCGTTTAAACTTTTATAAAGGGTTGTAATTATAATAATAATATAAGAAATTATTGGAATAATTAAGGTATATAGGGAAACGGTATAAAAAAACGTAAAAGAGATGTAAATATTTACTTAAGCCGATACTGCGGCGGTATTATAATAAGGGTTTTAATATATTAAGATATATTAAAAAAAGAATTACAAATATTTAAATATTATAAATACCGGAACCTTTTTATAAACGGCTAAATTACGGTACGTTAATATAATGATAATATAACGAAACCGTAATTTAATTTGTAATAAAAGTACGGCGGAATAATAATGTAATAACGATTAAAAGTTGTTAAAGGTAAAAGGGAACGTTATTATATTAATAGTTGCTTAAACGGAATTTATGTTAATAAAGATAATAGCAATTATTTTATTTCGGAAAATACGTTTGGTTAACGTTTATAATTAATCGCCCTTATTACCGGGAATTAGGTGGTATTTAATTGGTTTTTTTAAGCGGTAATTTAAGCGTTAGTTTGATATTAACGCGTTAGTAATATAATAGCGAAACGTTTTTTTAATAATATACTTACGGCGTTACCGGTAGAATGAGGGTAGTATATTTCTATTAAAGTATAACGAGTAGTTATTTATAAGAGATAATTAACGGGATTTTTTTACGTCCAGTTAATAACGTAATAAAGCATTTAGGATAAAATATAGTTTTTTTTGGCGCCCGTTATACCGAAAGCAAAACGGTATATTTTTTCGGTTGTTTTGAAAGTAGTATATAACCGTAATATTGCGTTATAAATTTCCTTACGGAAATTATTGTTATATTTATATACCTGGTTACCGTCAGTATCCAGGATTAGATTATCGTCGGCATCCCGGTCGACGTTAAAATAAAACGCAATTTATTTTAATAAAGCTTTAAGATTTAAAAAATCCTTTTAAACGTTTTCCGCCGGTTAAATAATGCGGAATTAATATATTAATAACGCGATATTAATAGGGAGTTAATAACGTAACGCGTTAATTTACGAATAAATAAACTTTTTATTGGTTAATATATAACGTATATTTTCCTGTTACATTAAAGGTGAAGCGGTAACGGAAAACGGGTAATAAGTTAATAATAGGGTTATAATTTAATATAATGTTACGGAAATAAATTATATAAGGGCGATAAGTATGGATTAACGTTATATACGTAATATAAAAACGGGGAAATATCGTTATAATAATACGGAAAAGGTTTTAAATTATTAAAAAATAACGGTAACGAGTTAACGATGTAAAAATACGGAACGGGTAAGGTGGTAATGATATGTTATTATTATAGCGTTTTTTTTTAAAAAAAAAGGAAAAGTAAGAAATCTGGGAAAAGAAACCTGGGATTTATATTACGAAAGTAGTAAAAAAAGGTGGCAGAATTTCTGCGTAATTAGTAAATAAACCTGCTGCCGAAATAATAATATTATTATCCCGGACCGGAGTTGGTATTATACTTACTAGCCCGAAGCGGCATTTTTGTTACGGCTTTATATTGACCTTAATATATACTTATTACAATACCTTTTTAATAAATTAGGATATTTAATATATTATATAAAAACCAAAGTTCGAATCCGTAATTAGTTATTTATTTTAAATTTTTTTCTTTAAATAATTAAAGGTAATTACTTTAGGAAAGAGAAGTTACTATTACGGCATATATTATACGGCTGATTTAAGTTACCAAACCGCTATTAATACGCTATATATATAAAGGTGTTTTGCACCTTTTAAATAAATTATCCTTTCCTTTCTTTATATAATAACAAAATACTTTACCTAGCCCTAAGAGACGATTAGCGCCGTGACAAAAGTCGAAAATATAGCCTAATAAATTTTATTATTATTGTTATTATCACATTTAACGCCGTAAACATTTAAACTATCCTAATCTACCTAGGTAGCTAACGTAATCCTTCCGAAAGACACTTGGCGCGTAAAATTATATAGAATTTCTATATATAATTACTTCCTTATATTCCACGTTTCGTAACCGACCGGTATCCTAATAGGCGTACTAGGTTTATGCCGTCCCCGTTCGCTTCTTCGTATAAGCTCGTATACACCCTATTTTTGGAAGCTCGGTAAGGCTTGTAATTGCTGTCTTAGGGAGTAATCCCTTCTACTAATAAGCTTTATTAGGCCTCGTATATCCTAAATCTCCTACGCCTTAAAGTTGGTACCGCTTAAACGTCCAATAGGTTTATATCCCTTAAAAAAATTAAGGGGTAATCTTGTTCGGACATTTTACTTTTCATAATTCAGCTTAAACTTCCGTATATCGATTTTAATAAGTTAGCGAACGTTAAAAGCTTAAACGTTTTATACGCCAAATTTCGTCAAATGTTATTAAAATTCGAAAAAAAAGTTCTTTAAGGTATAAGTTTCGAATTTAATATTAAGGTATAAATATTAAGTTTGTACTTTTTCGATTTGGAATACTTTTTTAATTATTTTACTTAATTTCTCTTTTTATATTCGGTTATATAGCCGATTATTTATCCCTATTAATTGATTTTATAATTAGTTACTTTATATCTTATTATTAAAATATATTATTAAATCGCGTTACTATGTTGAAATTTCTATAATAAAGAAAATTAAAAGACTTAAATAATAATAAACCTGGTAACGTTTTTCGTATACGAAACGAAAAACGCGCTTACTACTAACCGGGAGGTATTAATATTTACGATAAACGTATAAGATACGTTTAAAGATTTACTTAAATATAAATTATTAAAGCGGATAAAACGTTAGAGGTAACCGTTAAAAATCCGATAATTAATAAATTTCTTTTATAGATAAGGTCGTTAAAGTACGCTTAAAAAAAGTAAATCCGGGATATAAAAGGGTATATTACGATATATTTAAAAGTTTACTTTAATTACCGGGATTTTATATATTATATTTAGTAAAATTATTTTTATAAGATTTTAAGTTAAGTGTCAGTTACGTAAAAAACTTTTATTTATACTGTACTTTACGGTTATTTAAAAAGAAAAGTGTAAAATTTTTAATAAAAGATATATAGCGCGTTTTTTAATAGAATTTATTTTTTTATTTCGTAAAAGTGCGATATAATTTATATTACTTTAAAAAAAGAACATAATTTTTTAATCATAATTAACGAACATTTTATGATTTAATTAGTTCGAAAGGCGGAAAAAAAATAAAAAAAATTTGTATTTTAATAATTAAAAATCTAGTTTAACCGATATTTTACACTTAAAAAATATATAACAAAACGGGCCGGTAAAGTTATAACGTTTACTTAATATTTTCGTAATTTAAATAATATAAAATATAGTTTTTAAATTATTAATTTTCGTAAAGATATCGTACTATATGTAAAATTTACGCGTTATATAGTACGGAAACGTAATATTGCGTTTACGAAAAAAAAGTTAATATTAAAGTAAGTTAATATATTATGAAAGATATAAGTTATTTTTAATTAATAGTACCGTGAACTTAATTAATAATTTAAGTTAAGAAAAATATAAAAGTTATAATATCCCGGATAAGCTTACGGGATAAACAAGCTTACGGGATGGTTTTTGACATATTTTAATTACTTAATTTTAATTAACCATTTTTTGATACTAATAATATGGAACGGCTTATAAAAAAATAAAAATAAACTTAGCCGTTTAAGTTAAAAAACGAAATCCGATATTTAATTATGTAATATTTAGTTTTATCTATAAAATCGCCTATTTTATTTTATACGTACGATATATTAGTAAATTTTTTAAAACCGATATTATCTTTAATTTGCGAAAATTAACGCCGACCGAAAAATAATCGATTATCGATTAAATCCTTAACTTAAATACGTAAACGTTTTTTATCCGGTATTAATATATTAAAAATATAGCGAATTTGTTATTTACGTAACGTATTACGGAACCTATTAGGGTTAAATAAGTATTTAATTTTGTTAAAAAGTAACAAAAATTCGAAACGTATTTAAATCGAAGGATAAATTATTAAAGGGTTTTATACGAAAATCTAAAGGTATTTCGTAAATAATTTAAGTTTATTCGGGTTATAATCGTAAAATACGGTATCGTAAAAAAGGATATTTATAATTTCGACGAAATAAGATTTTTAATAAGGCTTTTTATAACAGCCGGTATGGTTATTATTAATATTAAAAAACGTAGAAAACTTAGATAAGCTTAGTAAGGAAATAGGGAATAGTTTATAATAATATAAGCTGTTAGCTTTTAAGGCTGGGTTTTATTTTTATTTATTATTTTTACCGGGAAAAATTACTTTTTTTATTAGTTCGCCGATAACCCATTTTTACTTGATTAGAGGATTGTTATAAGCGAAAACGGCTAGATGATAAATAAATTAGGTTTAAAATGGGTTAAATATTTCGATAAATATATTCGAATGCGTATTAAAAATTCGAAACGTTTTTTTATTTTCGACGGTTACGAAAATTATTATTTAATCGAATTTAAAAATTATTGCAAAGTTAACGATATTGTTATACTTTATATATTTACTTATTTTTTCTATCGGTTTTAATTTTTTGACATATTTTATTTTTCCGTATTAAAATGCGTTTACTTGTTATATATTAAAAATTTTATATAACGTTACGTTATTTATATTACTAAGGAAGATTTTATCGCCGGTTTTCGCGATATGTTTAAAGTTATTATAATAACCGATAATATTAAATTTGGATTTGCGAAAGTTGGTTTTATTTTATTTGATTTTAATAACGTTTTTTCCGAATTTAAAATTCCTTTAATTATACTTATACCAACCGTTTTCCCGTTAACCTCCGCCGGTTTTATTTGTTCCTTATTTACGAAAATCTTTAGGAATATTAAGGAAATAACAAAATAAGGACGTTATTTGTTAAAAAAAAAAATTAAAAATTACTAGGGTAACTTGCCGACAAAAATCGTTAAATCGGCGAGTCTTTTAATAAAAAATAACTTGTTACTTTTATACAAAATTGCTTTTTTTCGAAAAGAAGTTACTTAATTACGTAAAACGAATTATATCTTAAATAAACGTCGTAAAATTAAAAACGTACGTTTTTTTAAAAAAAAAGGAACATTTACTGTAAAGGAGGCAAAGGCTTTTATAGCTAAAAAAAAAGGTGGTAATGAGCAATTGCAGTTAGGAGAGGCTAAAGGTAATCGTTGTAAAAAGGTTTAGACGAAGGAACGGAAATATAATATTTACGGAAAGCCCGGGTATAATATACGTACTTGTAAGGAAATTATAAAAACGTCTGGCGATAAAAAAATCTGATTAATTTAAATTAATTTAATATGTTATGGTTAATTAAATTAAGTTTGTTGTTGCGAGGTATTAAAAACCATCCCGCAAGTTTGTCCATTCCGTGAGCTTATCCGGGACGTTATTTAAAAATATTAATAAGTAATTTTTAGAATTTTAAGGAATTTTTCGAGGTAATCGTTTTTTATAATAATACTTGCGCCGGTTAAAAAGGGAAATAAAAAGGGGGTAGTATAGGAAAGAAAAAAGCGTAAATATAAAGTAGGGAAAAAAGAGGCTAATAACGAAGTTAGAGCAGAAGAACGGTTGCTTAGTATTTAACTTATAGAATTTTTATTTATTTATTATATTTTATATACGCTCTAATGCGTAAATCGGAGTTTTTCGTAACGGAGTATATACGGTTTAAAAAGGCCTCGGCCAAGCCGGAATCTTTTAAAATTTATATAATAATAGAAAAATAAAAGTTAAAGACTATTTTTATTCAACCGCAAAGAAATTACAGTTCGAATCGTTTTTAATAATATATTTTCAAACTGAATTTATTAATAGGTATTTATATATTATTAAAAAAAGTAAAGCCTAGCTTAATATACCTTTTATATCTCTAAAAATGCTTCGGAATAACTATAGAAATAGTTATCTTCTTAGCATAAAATTATAATAATAATAATAATAATAATAAAGTAATTATATTATAATAACTACTATTTAAACCTGTTATTATTATTGATAAAAATCCCGTTTATTATCTCTTATATTTATTATAATCGAGTTATTACTTATTTTAATAAATTTAAAAACGATTTTTTAATAAAATATAAGACTTTGTATTACGTATTGAAATAGTTGTATATAGCTATTTACATAGACTTGACGAGAAACGAAAGAATTTTAAATACTGGTTTTACGTGGCGAATATTTCCTTGAATATATAGATTTATAACAGAAATCGAGAGAATAGCTAACGTTGCCTATTTGCCACTATTTGCTACTATTGCTACTATTGCTACTATTGCTACTATTGCTACTATTGCTACTATTGCTACTATTGCTACTATTGCTACTACTACTACTACTACTATTATTATTATTATTATTATAAGGCTATTATTAAGGGCCTTAATAAGGTCTAATATTAAAGTAACTTATTTATATAATAGTAGCAAGGTATATATATAAATAATTTTTTTCCGGTTTTATTTTTTATAAAGAGAATAAAATTTTAATAGGAAAAAAAAGGTTTTAATATTTAGTATATTTAATATATTATTTAAATTTAATTTAAAAAATTATCTAGAGAGCATAAATGAAAGTAAATCGCGATATTTAACTAAAAAAAAATTAATATTTAAAAATAGCCGGATCCGTAACCAATCGTAATAATTCGTATTACAACGGCTATATAATTAAGCTAATAATTATAAAATAATTAAAGTAAGTTCCGGCCGTTAAAAGTTATTTATTTATTTTTTATACTTAAGTTAAAATATATATTAAAAAATTACTAAAGATAATAGATAAATGGTTATTTTTAAACGATATAAATAATAATATAATATCGATATTTATAATAAAACAATTGCTGTTAAATAAAAACATTACCGATATAATTAGGTTATCGTAACTATTAAATGTTAATAAATATGCGTCCGTTATTACGTCTTGGACCTTGATGGTATAATCGTTAGAGCCTAATGCTAGCCGGCTGCCGTCAGCCGAGAAGGTTACCGAATTAACCTAGCGGCCGTAGCCTTTAAGCGTTAACAGGTATGCGCCCGTTACCGTATCCCAGACCTTAACGGTACGGTCGTAAGAGCCTAACGCCAGTTAGCTGGAGTCGGGTAAGAATATTATTAAGTTAACAAAGTTACCATGCCTTTCGAACATTAACAGGTGTACGTTTTAAGTATGTTCGATAATCGGCGTTAAAGTTAATTATCGCAATTTTTCGTTTAAAAAATAACGCCGTATTATATTATAAAACGGGTTAAAAATAAACGTTAACGTATATACTTAAAGCGGAATATCTTTAATATTTAATTTGTTATATTAAATAAATTAAGTTACGTTTTTAAAAAAGAATTTAAATTACGTTATTTTCTTTTATATCGAATATTATTAAAAATATTTTATATAAAAGTTATTATAAAGCGCTTATTTGAAATAACTTGTTAAGTTTCGCTATAGTTAAGATTTTTTTCCATATATTTTTTTTAAAAAATATTAAAAGTTTTAAACTCTTAAAAATAATGTTATTATAAAAGTTTATCCATAATCCTACTATTTCGAGAATTATCATGTTATACCTACTTATCGGGTTTATATTTAACTATATAGTTAATTTAATAGATACTTAAATATTATACGGCCGTTAATAAATTAGGATTAGGTAACGTTATTTGGTTAGCAGGTAATCCCGGCTTATGTAAACGGTATATATTACGTTAAAATATTCGGAATATAATTTTAAATGATTTTTAATTAATATAATATTAGTTTTTTATATTTAAAGGGAAAATTTTATTATATACATTTTATAATAAATAATCTTTTACAAATTGATATATAAATTTTTTTATAAAAAAAGTAAAAAACAAGCCGTAAAGCTTAATAACTTTTTCTAAAAATTCGAAATTATCGGAAAAATGATCTAGTAATTCGATAAACGAAATAAGTTCTTATAGAGTAAAAAGTTAGTATATAACTAATATAACGGTTAAAATCTATTTATAAATTTAAACACTTTTTAATTTAATAATAGAATTTATTATCCGCTTATAAAGAGAATTAAGTCCTAACAAAAACATACGTAATTTAGAAAACGTATTTTATAATTTAACTTTAAGATGTAGAAGTATTTAATATACCAAAGCTACCTAAAAATACGTATCGTTTATATTCGAAACTATATAATTTTAAATAATATTTCGTAAAATATTTTTATCCGGTTTTTACCTGGTTAATTAATTTATTTTATATTAAATATTCATATATACGCTATAAAAAATAAATAAATTATTAAATTCGAAATATAATTTAACTTCTTATATAATAATATTTTCTCCCTAAAGAAAACGTAACCGGAGAACCAAATTAAATAAATAAATAAATTATACTATCGGTTACTAAGCTTTACCAAACCTTAACCTTCTTACAGGCGTCTTACTTTAAAGTAACTTTAAACTACCCAGTTATGCCCCTATTAATAACTATTCCTAACCGAATTCTAAACGGTCTTCGCAATCCGGAACAACCGAATAAGCTATTGTTTATACTTTTCCAACTTGCATCGAATTAAAAGTTAAATTTCGAAGTTTTTAAACCTTTTACCGCTTATATCCAGCTTTCCTAATAATTCCTCCATACGGTCGATATTTTTTACCATAAAATCGTCTAATTTTTAAATATTTTTACTTATATAAATCAAATCGTATCCGAAAATTAAAAGCAGAATTAAATATTTTTTAAAAAAAAGTCGATTAAATCGACGGATGTATTAATATTTTTAACTTATTTTAAAATTTTATAAAGTTTAAAAACCTTTAAAAAAACCTTTTCCGTAAAAACTTTACAATTACGGAATACCGGTATCCTATAATAGGAATTACCCGGTATATTTTAACCGTTTTAATGAATAAGGATTTAAAAAGTTGTAAAATCGATCGAAATTAAAAGTAACTAGTTTAAAGTTCTTAGCCCTTTTTCCTAATTAATATTTAACACTTTTAATCGTAAGATTAATAAAAGGTTATAAAATAGCTATCTTATACGAACTTAAAGTTTACCGCGAAAAGTTTAATATCTATCGTATTAATTATTGGTATAATTACTTTATATCTTTAACTTAGCTTAAATAATACCGCATAAACCTAACGACCTTATATATAATAATATTTAAATAACTTTCGATATATAACCAGTTATAGTTAGATATAATTTACTTAACTCGAAATAAACCCGGTAATTAAATGATTATATCGAAAAATTAAGTAAAATGTGTCCGGTATTTATTAAACGCGTCGATAAGAAAGATAATATCCGGAAAGCTTAGATTATATAATATGCTAATAAATATATCGGAGAATATAACTTGAATATTTAAATTCTTAAATAACGCTTTATTTATGTAATTATATATTTTTTTTAAATATATAAATCTAATAACGGTTATTAATCGATAAAAAGATATATAAGATTATAAAGTACGCCTAATGCAATATTAAGCTAATCGTTAGTAACCTGGTAAAAAAAAAGAACAAAGGGTAAGTAATATTAGTAATTTATTTTTTTAATTTGTCGATAGTACTATAAAATAACATGGTTTTACCTTTACCCGGGTTGCTCTTAATCTAGAAAAGGCGGTTTTCGGGGTCATTATATTATCGCTTAAAATTATTATAATCGAAAATCTAGTGGTACGAATTTCGTAACAGGCCGCCCTATATTTATTCAATACGTTTTTTATTATAACGGGGGTTAGTAAAACGTAAATCGAAAAGGTAATAATTATTTAAAACGCCTTTTTTATCGGTTAATCATAAAAGTTATAGTAAATATCTGTTACGTACCGATATTTAAATTTTTTACCTTTAAAAATCTAATTAATAAATACGGGCTATTATTTTTTTTAAACCGCTGGTTATTTATTACTACGGCGTATTTATTATAGCCTTTTTATTATCTGAAAACAAACTATTTATTATTCCGGGGTATTAAGAATTATTAAAATAATACGAAAAATATGTCGAACGTAAACTAGATAATTAATTCGGTGTTATACTAAATAAGCAATTACTTAATATCTAATTATAATAGTTGTAAATAATATATAATTATAATTAGCAAAAAAAAAAAAGGAAAACGAAAACGTAAAAAGAAATCGTTACGTACTTAAAATATTAATTACTGTTTCGTATGATTTTATAACACATGATTATCCCAGTCGCTTATTTTATTCCGAATTATTTATGGAAATTATAAACGCGTACCGTTTATAATAATAATAACGTTAGTTAATTATGCGAGTATTAGCCAGCAGCTTTTAGTACTTAAAATAATTATTTTCGGGGTTAACGGAACGTAATAGTAAACTTCTTATATGGACGAAAATTAATCCTAAACATTTTTTCGTTAGCCAAATACGAATATTATAATAACAATTACTGGGAATTCGAATCGGACGTACCTTAGTATATCGGCCGCCTTTATAAATTAAGGTAACGCGCCTGTTAACGGAAGTTAAAATAGCTTAATTTTTTAAATCTGTTAATTTTCGGTAAATATCTTTTTTTTATAGTAAGGCTGATAAAATTATACCAGACATTTTTAATTATTTATAGGGAAATAATTTTTTTTTAATTCGATTAACAAAATTCAATAAAATTTAAAAAAGTAAAAATGGGTTTAAGCTTGTTATTATATTATTAATAATGGGAAACGGAGTATATTAATTTATAGATTTATATAAAAATATTATAATAAAGCTTAAATATAAAATATTAAATAGATTTAATATTTCAGCTAGGCCGTAACGTAATTTATGCTGTTAATCGAATAGTTAGTAATATATTTCGTATTTAAGATTTTTTAATTTATTTTTAAAGCTACGATTAGATGTTAATATAATCCGTAATTAAATACGGTACTATTTAAATCCCGTACCGGTTTAAAACCGTATTAATACGGGACCTAAAGGAAATAATAGGTTTACCGGGGCGGCATTAAAGTAAAGCCGGGGATTTACTAATAATGGATAAGGTGTTAGTTCCAGACGGCCCGTTCGAAAATGTAACTGCTATGGCTATATCCAGGTATAGGGCCATTTATTTTGCATTATACGGTTATAAAGTTGCTCTTTTTATTCCGAAAGTAGTATTTATTTAACTAAGCAAATTACGTTTTAAAATTCACAGCTTTAGGTATTTGCGACCGGCTTTGCTTAAAGATATTATCTTATAAACTAATCGTATATATATTATATTATACGTTTGTACCCGTTATAGTTAGCTAATTATTTACCGAGGCATACTGCCTGCTAGGCCTTATAATCTCCTTTATGGAACTAGGCCCGCAAACTATAAACGGCCGAATGCGGTTAAAAAAGCCCAAGGGAATAAATTATCCTTAATGCATTTTCCCGTTCTATAACCAGACTTTACTAAGTTACAGATGTTATAGGGGTTATTAGTTAACTCGATTAACTTCTCGTTAAGATGGAATTCGTGCTTTACCCAGGTGCTTATTTTCGGCTAACCACCTAACGGGGGCTTTCTATTGCGACGGCGAATTTGCTTACTAATTGCTTCGTATCTTCGTAGGTTAAGTTGCCTCCGGCCTAAGTAACTTTGTAATTCAACATAGATTAGTAATCGCTAGTTTAAAAATTAAACGAAATATTACATTAAACCCTATATATATATACAGGGCTGTATAGTCCCCGTTACGTTATCTTATGTAAATATGGACTAAAGTCCGTATTAGTCTAAGAAAGTTTGTCGGACGGTTAATTAATGTGTTTTTTTTAGTATTTTAAGCAAATCGGAGATATATTTATAATGGCATTAAGAAGGGCAATTTTCTTATTTATATTTATGCTATTTATTATATTTCCGAAGGTTCCCTAGCTAGCGAATTAATTTTTAGAGTTTTTTTATAAGTTTAGTTATATTTTTCGATATCTTATAATAAATTAATATTAGGGTAACAGATGCGATGGTATCTCGTAAATGTATCTGCCCGACGAAGCGTTTTTTTGTAAAATTTGTAACGGATTTTTGGTTTACTGATATTATGATTAGTATTTTCGTACCGTATTAGATCGTAAGGTTTAAGGAAGGTTTTGTTATATTATCCGTTTTCGGATTTATTTTTTTATATTTATATATTATAGCGGATATTTCGCTTACGGAAGTAACCTTAATAATCTTAAACATCTTTACTATATTTAAATAATCCCTTTTTCGATAATATTACGAATTACATTTGAACATTACTTTAAAATACCTGATAAACCGTAAATACCACACTGCAATATAAATATACTTAAAAGTTCGATAATAATGCCCTTTAACGAATAATAAGTAATAATTAACATTTTTCCTATATTATACCCTATAACTTTTTTATTATAATATATTCCTTTTAATTATCTTTCGTTTTTCATCTTTTTTACCTTAATAACGTTTTATATAAAATAACAAATTCTTTTAATAAATACTGGTAAAATTTTTTAATATTTTATTTAAAAAGGAAGTTTTTTTATTTTATCAAATATTATCTGTTATTATAATTCTTTCCATACATTAAAACTTTTTCTACTCTTTAACGTTCTTTTATTTTTATATCGATATTATTTTTTCGTTTTTCCTTAAGGTTGCCTTTATTATATTACGATTCAAATAATAATATAGGAAAAACGTTATAAATTGTGTTATATAAAAATAAAAGTAGTATCTTATAAACTAATTTCGAATTTAAAACTTTTATAATTTAAAAAGTTTAATATACTTATTTAAAAACTTTCTATTACATTTTTTTCTTATTATTTATTTTAAAATTCCTTTATTAAACGGTTTTATTATAATATTTCCTCTTTTATTTCGTTATAACCTTTTCTTAAACCGCTTTAATTAGTTAACAGTTTTTATATTACTACGGTATAAACGCGATATCTTTTGGAATTTATAAAATATACTTAAAAAACACTTTTATTAATAGTATTTTATCTCCCTAAAGGAGACGTAACCGTGGAACCAAATTAAATAAATGGATAGATTGTGGTATCGGTTATTAAGCTTTACCAAGCCCTAACCTTTTTACAAACTGCCTTATTATGCCCTTATCGACGACTATTTTTAACCGAATTCTGGACGGTTTTCGCAATCCGGAGCAACCGGATAAACCATTGTTCGTAATCCTTTTTATATCGAATTAAAAGTTAAATTTCGAAATTCTCAAACCTTTTGCCGCCTATATTTAGCTTTCCTAACAGTTCCTTTATATGGTTAATGTTTTTTACCTTAAAATCGTCCAATTTTTAATTACTTTGCTTATATAAATTAAATTATATCCGAAAATTAAAAGTAAAATTCGATTTTTTTAGGAAAAATCGGTTAAATCGACGGAGGTATTAATATTTTTAGTTTATTTTAAAGCTTTATTAAATTTAAAAACTTTAAAAAAACGTTTTCTGTAAAGATTTTATAATTACGAAATATCGATATTTTATAATAAGAATTACCCGGTATATTTTAACTGTTTTAATTAATAAGGATTTAAAAAAAGTATCGTAAAATCGATTAAGGGTAAAAATAACTAGTTTAAAATTTCTAACCCTTTTTCCTAGCTGATATCTAATACTTTTTATTGTAAGACTGGTAAAAAGTTGTAAAATAACCATCTTATACAGATTTAAGGTTTACCGCAAAAAACTTAACATTTCCTAAATTATTATTTACATTCCAGGAAATTCCCCCTGCCGAACCGTAACTAGAAAGCATAAGGTTTATCAGAGTCGAAGCTTGTCGGCATTACGCAAATAAACCTCCCAGCCGATATTAGTCGAAAAATTACGTACTTACGGAAACCCAGCAATCGGTTACGGGATAAAGCTTTTCGTAACCGAAACGTATAATTTATTATTACCGTAAAAATTATTAATAATTACCGTATTCGAAAATATTAAGTAAAGTATTTATCGTATTAATTATTAATATAATTATTTCGTATCTTTAGTTTAATCTGGATAATACGGCTTAAACCTAACAACCTTATATTAATAATATTTTAATAGTTAAATAATAATTATTTATATATATAAAGTATGTTACTAATAAATATAACGTTTAATTTATTTACTTTAAACTATAACATATTTATAAATAATATTTTAAAAATTCATTTTAACGTTTCGTTTATTTATTTATTAATAAATAAAAAGTTATATTTACTTTCCGCTTAATCGTAAAAAGCTTATAAAAGGCGTTTTAAAAATGATTTATAAATAAGAAATTACTGTTTAAAATTAAATCGTTAGATATATTATATTATTTGAAAATATAATAAAAAATATTTACGCTAAATTCTTAATAGTAAATTTCGTTATCATATTTCTTGGAACGAAACGAACGTTATTAATATTTTCGCCGTATAAGTTTATAAATAACGGCAAATTTATCATAAAATCTATATCAATTTTTTTAAATAAATAATCCGAAATCGATAATAAAACGAATTTCCTATAAGGTTAATAAAACGCCGTTTTAAATCTTTAATATTTAAAATAACTTTTTAAATAATTCTTACTACTTCGTTTTTAAGTTTTCCAGAAATCATTCCGTATTAACCGCTTATATATTTTCTTAATACCGAAATAACCTATTATAAAAAAATCATAATACTAACTAATAAACTTTTTACGTATATCCGGGTTATATAATATCTAAATTACTCCTTTGTATCTTAATAAATTATTATTATTTTCGATACGTTATAACTATTTATCCGTTTCGTATTTTTTAACACGTTTCTTTTCTTAAGTTTTATTAAAAACAACTTTATTTTTTATTATAACTTAAAAGTTAAAATAATTATTAAGATTTTTTAAATAATATACCATCTCTATAACGTTATTAACGTTTTATTATCGTAAAACGAATAATTTATAACTTATAATTCTAGCTAGGATATATTTTATCTATTTAACTATATTGCTAAACCTCTTATTCTCGAGTTTGTATATATCTATTCTTAACAAAATATCCGTAATCTTATTAATAAACGATAAATATTCGTAATTTTAAAACTTAATTAAAATATTCTTATTTTTAACGTTTTAATTATTATTTTAATATTCTCTTTTTTAGTCGTTTTTCTCCATCTTAATATATAACAAATTAAATTTTTTCAATAGGATATTAATTAAATTATTGTTTTCGTGCCGGAATATAATAATAGAATCTAACGTTACGAAATAATCTAACTGTTTTTATTTTATATTAAGCCGTTACTTTAATTTTAAATTTTTAAAATTAAAATAATCCCTAATAACTTTAATAAAAAATTGCGAATAACTAATTAAATAATGATATTTTATAAATTCGTTTACGATAATTAACAGCTTGTTATTTTCTTAAATCTAAATATTACTAGATATTAATGGTCTTTATAAAGCTAGGATATAACAATTCTAATAACCCTTCCGAACGTATTTATCTCGATATAAATAGGTAACGATAAGTTGAAATATCGGAATATTTTTCTTGCTATAAAAGTTATTTAAAATATTTTAAAAGTTATTTTCTTTTCGGCAAAATAATTATACAAAACTTTTAAGTTTTTTACGAAATTAATCTATTAACGGTATAAATATTTTTATATAATGTTTAATAAACTTTCGATAAAAGTTTATAAAACCAAAAAGAATTTAAATATTAGAAACGTTTTTTAGTAATTACTAAATTTTAATAACCTCGATACGACCTGTCCTTATCTTAAGGCCATTCGACACAATTTAAATTTTAAAATTAAAAGCTAAAAATAGACAAAATTTATATTTATTAATATTTTTGTAAAACCTTTATTTTTTTACATTTTTCATTATTTTACGAATATACTACTTCTATTTTGCTATGATTTATTAGCTATTAATATATCGTTAAGATAAATAATATAAATACAATTTATTAAATCCGTTAAAACTTAATTAATATATATCTAGAACGTAATTAAAACGTTAAAAACTTTAAACAGTATTATTAAATATTCGAAATGGCTATTCTTCGTCCTAAAGGCGGTCTTCTATTTATTACTTTTTTTAATACGTCTTTAACGGTACGTATCTTTTAAATCTAGCTTTATATATATATCGGTACCTACTAAACGATCTAGGATTTTTTATATTAAAAATACCTATATACGGTTTTTACGAATTATCCCATTAAGCTTTTTATAATCGCTATAAAAACGTAATACGTTTCTTTTTGTAAAGCAACTAATATAAGAGTTCCTATTAAAATATTACTGCGCCTACTTTATCTTTTTTTCCCCTAACCTTTAAAAACTTTCTAAAAGCTTTAAATTCCTTTTCTGAAAATAAGTAATAAAAAAACTTAAAAAGGTTTTTTCATCTAAATAAATTTATAGTATATTGATATAGTAAATATTCCGATAACTTAGCAGTTTTTTTAAAAAAAACATTTCAGCGTAAATATTATAATATTTTTTTATACCCTTCGTATCTTTTTAACATAGATTTTTTATTATTTCTATCCGGTATGACAGGTATAATAACCGTTACGATTATAATAAAAATCATATTTCGTAACCTTTTTATTAAACGTACGAATTTAGTATTTTTATTTAAATAGTAATTAATTAATAGCGGAATCTATTTTTTAACGTGATAGAAATTTTTAATATAATATTTAATGCCTTTATTTTAACGATAATAAAACGAAATTTCTTTATTTTCGTAGTATTAAATAAATTTATAATTTATATTTATAACGTTATTTATCCGTATATTGTAAATACAGTTATTTATATATATTATTAATTTCGCTTTAAGTATTAATTAACATAATTCTCCTTTTTTCGAATATGTTACGAGGTATTATACTATAATTTATCCTTAAAATTATTTAGTCGCAAAATTTGACTACTTAGTTTTTTTTACGCATTTTTAAAAGGTAATATATACGTAACGAAAAATCTTTTTCTTAACGGCGAAGGCTTCGTATAAAGTTCAAATTAGAACCTGTCGACCGTTTTTTCGAGCAATTTAATTAAAAATAGCTTTTTCCGTTATAATTAAAATACGTTATTTTACGATAAAAGTTAGATATATAGTCTGTCTTTAATGTCTTAGCCGTATATATATTTTCGAAATATATTTGTTATATTTAGATTTTTTGTAAGGTATTCGAATTTGCGATAACTTGTTTTTCCATATTCAAAGTAAGCTTTTTATAATATACCTAAGAACTTTTTATAAGGTATAGTTATATTTATTACGTAACTCGGGTTTTACGGCTACTATAAGCTTTAAGTTAGTTAATAAGTATTAAAAAGGTATTAATCTATTCGTAATAGAATAAAAACTTTTAAATAAAAGCTTAAAATAATAATTTTACGTTTAAAACTTTTTTATAGGAGGTATTTAAAATTTTAGTAAGGTAAATATAAATACAAAACAGGTTATATATAACCGTAATTACCTAATAAAACGGCTTATTAAAAAATTAATATTATTCGTTTATAAAACGTATCGAATTTTTAATTAAATCCTTAAAATATTTTATAGAATTTTATATTAATAAAAGCCACATAGTATAATATATTCTCGGAAACGTTTTCGAAAGTTACTTTAAACCGGATTAATATATAAAGTAAATATTACGGTCATTTCGTACCTTAGTTTTCGTAGTTTTGTTGTTTTTTTATAATTTCTAATAAATATCCGATAACTAATTAAGTATAACGTATGTTAACGTGTAATTTATTCCGTAAAATCGTAATAACGGCTCTTAGTTTTCGAAAGTAATATTTAGTTAAATTACAAAGTTCGTAAGATTTAGGAAAAATTTCTTTTAGAACTTTAAATTAAGTAAGGTTTTAAGTTATTTATTTTTACTTTTTTATTTTTTACCAGGTTTTAATTAGTATATCGGTAATTATCGGAAGTCCTTTAACGTATAAGCTTTTTAAAATTATATAGTTTATAAGCGTTATAAAACTTAACGCGGAAAATATATATAAAAGATTCGTTATATTATCGTTAAAAATACGTAATATAATATTTAATTGTTAAACTTCGCGATTTAATTATAAACGTTACTATTTTTTCGTAAGGATTTTTTATAAGTATCGTTATTTAATACTTACGTATTACGACCTAACGGAAAGGAGACCTCGGAAACGGTCCCAGTGGACCGAAATAGGACCTAAATGGGTCAGGTCACGTAAATTGGATCATTAGCTTACGAAAGGTAAGCTAGTAAGTTGGATTACCAGCTTACGAAAGGTAAACCAGTAAATCGGATTACTAACTTACGAAAGGTAAATTAGTAAATTAAAAAGGATATATACGTTCATTATTTTTATAATTTAAATAACCCCAGCTTGTAATATAATTTAATTACCTAAAATATTTTTGGTATTACTAGACGTAATTAAGTTATTTTCGTTGCTTAAATTTTCGTAATACGATTGCTAATATAAACCGTATAACTTGGTTTAATAATTAATTAATTAATTTAACCGTTATACGTTATAAACTTTTATTTAGTAATATTGTTAAATTTTAAATAATTTTTTAAACTGTTAAAATAACCTTTAATACTGAAAAAATTACTGTTATCTAACAGTTTTAAAATAAGCTTAAAAGGTTAAAAGCCGAGATTTATTAATTTAAAAAATTAGCCTAAAAAAACATTAATACTTCGAAAATTAAGGTTAAAAAACTTTAACCTTCCGATAGGAAAATTAATATCTAAAGTTTTTTTACTTAAGTATAAATATACCTGCGATTTTCAATATTTAATAATCCAGAAGATGAGATCTTTGCCGTTGCAGCATTTTTTACGGGGGACGCGTTTAATTGGTTTGAACCAACCATAAGAAATTACCTAGGGAATACGGAAAACGATATGGAAATATTTATTAAGGAACTTTTTGCCAGTTACGTTAATTTTAAGGAAAAATTAAAAGTTAATTTCGATAATTTTATATAAAGAATGTATTGCAATATAGAAAATTTTATAGCTGCGACAAAAAGTACCGGCATTTAAGTACGTAATGGAATTCCGGAATTTAATAGCTAAGGTAAGATAAATAGATAAAAAAGATAATACCTTAATTAACGTATTTTATAAAAGATTAAAAGATAACGTTAAAAATAAAATAATTAAGTTTAAAGAATTAATTTCCTTAAGTAAATATATTACCGAGGTAGTAAAAATTAAAAATTAATAATTTAAATAATAATAAGAAAAAAAAAGTTAATATACTTTACGATATAAATTTAATAAGTTTAATTAAGAAAATAAACGTATTATATCTTTTATTTTTTACGGGACTTAATTAGGCCTTATAAAAATCGGGACGGTTTAGTAACGAAATTAACCCCAGTTTAAGTATTATAATTATAGTAAAATAGGATATAAAGTTTTCTAATATAAAACGCTTAAAAAATTACGATAAAATAATTAAATTTTTGTCTTAATAGCTCAGTGGTTGCGAGCCTGGGTGTCTTTTTCAATTGCGACAGGCTTGGGCACCTTGTTACGGTTGGGCGCAAAAGACAGTTGGTTCGAATCCAGCTTGGGACGCCGGTTTTTTTAGGTGGCGCCAGCCTAGAGGACTTAACCAATTAGAGCTTCGGCTCCGCCACCGTGTCGGCGATTAATTAGAGTGGTTGGGGGCTCTGGGAACCAATTAAATTAATCGTGTACTATTAGATATAGGGGATATCAGTTATGTTATTGTATTAGGCTAATTTACATATGTTTTTCGTACGCGTACAGCTTTTGTATAACTTAGAAACGGAACATATATTTTCCGATTAAAGGGAACTTTTCCGTATATAGGGTACGTTTAGCACCCCTTACTAGCTAATACATCCCTTTAACGCCTTAAAGCATTTATAGCGTTAATCGTTACATATTATCACTTCCTAAAGTTATAGCTTTCCATTTAACCTTTCTTCCGGCGATTAAATCCTTTTAATCAGCTAATTCCTTTTTTGAAATTATTCGTAAGGTATTCCTCCGCTATTTAAAGGCTTTCGTAATATTTACTAGTTTTAATTACTTTTTGAAATGCTTAAACGGTTCGCGTAACAAGGCTTTAATTAATTTATTAACTAGCATATCGCCTATAGGCGTATAATCCATTTTAATTAAATCCTTTTTTACGGCTTTTCGTAATTAATAATTATATATATTTACGTACCGCAGTTTCGTTTATAACAAGGCAACTTCGGCGTTAATAAACCGTATAATCTGTTAATTATCGTACTATATATTTAGCAATCCAGTATCTAAAGTAACTTTTAACTTTTTAATCAATCGAAAACTAAATAAAGTTTTTTTTACAACCTACGCAAAAAACAATAATTCCGCTTTTGTTATAAAAGTAATTACTATATCTTATTTATTCGCCCGTTATTTTATCATTTTTCTAAATAATTTTATAACGTAAATTTAAAAACTTTTTCGATTAACCGTATTATTTGCAAAAAAGGCGTTATTCCAGGTATTTAACGAATTTTCGCCTCCAAACTATAACGTTAACGTTCTGGTCCCGATTAAATATAATATAACTCAATTAGCAACTTTATAATATACATCGTTAAGGTTCAGATTAAAACGGACAAATCGGAATACGGCAAAAGATATATCGGGTTACATATTAATTATTACGTAAAAAATAAAACCGATCTTTTTTTAGTATTTATTAACAAAGCCTAAATAGGCCAGATTAAAATTCGGCAATAACTTAACGCTAATTATAAACGTCTTTAGGAAATTATTTAAGCTTTTTTTAAGGATTAAATTAACCAACTTATTTATAAAATTAAATTAAAATAACTAAATTTTCCTATTACGTTTATCTTTAATTATTTCGATACCAAGGAATTACTATAAGTCCTTACCCCCTATAAAGGTATACCGTTCCCGTATTTACTAAATTAACTGATCGACGAGGTTTTGGTTTTTTTTGCAATATACAATAACGATATCGTTTATAAAAAAAAAAATAAACACCCTTTAACGAATAAAATAACAAGGTTTATAAAGAACGGGATTAAGTCCTAATCTTTTAAACGTCCCGGTAAAATCTTTTTACCATAATAACGGCAATTCCCGTAAGTTATATAAAGCTTTCTTAATTAAAAAAATCTTTCTACGTTAAGGATACCTTAAAAACATTTTTATATATACTTCGTAAAGTAAGTTAACGTTAACGAAAACGTTAATAACGTTATATTATTTAAACTTTAAGTCGAACTTAACCGCTATAATAATTAAAACTTTAAATAACCTTCTAGTTAAAATAAATACGTATATATTACTATATACGTTTTTCAGTTATTAATCGCCGCGTACGATAAAACGTATTTTGCATTTTTGCAATTAATTATACTTATTAAATTTATAAACGTATACCTATATATACCCTAAAACCTGTTTTCTTTTAACAAAAAACTAATTAACTACTTTCTAGGATTATATTTTCTTATAACTTTATAAATAAACTTTTTCGGTTTTATAAAATATTTCCTTTAACGGATATATACTTAACTTTTTATAACTTCGTAACGGTAACGGTAAATTACGCCTATACACCCGGTTTTGCGATTTTAATACCTTTTTATATACCAAAATATTATTACTTTTTTAATTAAAATAACGCGTATTTCGGATAATTAATTTCCTTAAACTTCCGTAACTTACTGGCCGGTTATCGTACGTATTTACAAAAAAAATTAAACGTTTTATATTAAATACGGCTTTTTATATTTTATATTCGTTTCGGATAACACCTTTTTAATATGGAATATACGGGGGGCTTATACTTATTACCCGTAAAATATTTTCGTTTTTTACCGTTACTTTAAGTTAAATAATATAAAAGGAACTTAAGGTTACCTTTATTCTTTTTATCGGCATAATAATCGTAATAATTATTAAAGCAAACGTTAATAACAATAATAATCCAAGGAACGGAAATAATTCGAATATAACGGTTATATAAAGGTAATTAA
Organism: Monosporascus sp. CRB-8-3; assembly: GCA_004155055.1. Classification (NCBI taxonomy): domain Eukaryota; kingdom Fungi; phylum Ascomycota; class Sordariomycetes; order Xylariales; genus Monosporascus; species Monosporascus sp. CRB-8-3. The sequence continues at coordinate 26,202 of QJNZ01000495.1, forward strand.
TCTTTTACAAATAAGCTTATTTTTCCTTATCCCGTACGTCTTTTACGTTAATACCTTTTTAAAATTATTCCTTTTACTTAACCGGTAATTAAATTATTCCGTTTAAATCTTTATCCTTTTCTTATATGTAAATTAAATAATTATTATTTTAATCAAATATTTCTACCTATCGGAATAACTTTTATAGCTTTTTTTCTATTACGAATAAAAAATTATCTTTTAGGTTTTTAATATTACCAAAAAAAATGGCCTTTTTGTTAAATTATACGTTTCGAATAATAACAACCTTATTAATTAACAGATTCCAGATTTTATAAATATTCGTAAATCGGTAACTAACTAAAAAACCAATTTATGTTTTAAGATTTAATTTTTAAAGTTTCTGTTTTTTTTTATAGCTGTAATTATTATAATATAAGCTATATAATTATATGTTTGCAAATAAATTTATTAAAGTTTCCGATTAAATATTATAATACCGTTTTTATACGTTAAGTAAATATAATAAATTTTATATAAATTTTACCAAAAAAATAGGTATTTGGAAATACGGTTATATAAATATATTGCTATTTTAAAAATATATACGATTAAAAACGAAAATAACTTAATATTATTTCGTATCGTAATCGCTTTTTTTTTAATTATACTTTTTAAACGCTGTATACCCCTATTCTAAACCTAAATATACGGTATTAAAAATTTAAATCTAATACTTAAAAAAGGCAACTATAATGTATTTCGAAATTAATAAATTTTTAAAATTTCGTTATCGTATTCAATTACAAATGGAAAAATTTTGTCCTAATTTTTTAAAACTTTTAAAAAGTATTTAAACGTTATAATTAATATATTCTATTTTCGGTTTTTAAAATAAATATTTCAGATAAAACTTAAATATTTATCAGTTGCAAACATAACGTATTTGTAATTTTTAAAATTTTTTTCGAAATTTATAAAATCGATAATAATTTTTTATTTTAATCGGAAAATTCCTTTTTTTAATTTGCGGTATATTTACCTCCTGGTTTTCGCCTTATTATATACTTAATATTCGATTATTATAAAACCTTTTAAACGTATTTTCTTTATATAAAATTACAACTAAACGATTATTTCGGGCTTAAAATATTTTAATCTTAGGTATTATATAATACTATTACCGGTCCGTAATAATTTCGTTATATATAAATTAACGTTACGTTTATAAATTATAAAAGTTATATAAATAATTATTATATTAATATTTTCGATAACGAATTAATTAAACTTATTTATTAACGTAATAATTACTTAATTATATTTATTTCGGATAAAATCATTAATTTTTCGGTTATTTTATTAATACCCTTTTTTCCGGAATTACCGGAAAAATACCAAATTATATATAAAGTTTTTGTAATAAATTACGTTATATAAACGTAACGTTTTCGTACCGTTAAAGTTTCGAAATATTACGTTAACCTTTTTATACCTTTTAATCGGAAGGAAATTATTATTTACGTATACCCTATCGTTTTATACGGTTTATTTAAAATTCAAGAACTTATTAATAAAGTTAAAAATATATATCGTAAACTTTAAATTTAAAATAAATAAATTTTTTAAAAAGTAAAACGTAACGTTTATCGTATTACGTTAATTAAAAATTAAAAAACATGTTAAAACCCGTTTTATTTTTTTTAAAAATTAATTTATCTTTTAAGTAATTATCTTTTTTATACTTTTTAACAAGCGGTTAATTTCTTCCTTTAAAAATTAATTAAAAAATATCCGGCCTTAAACGTATATTACCATCCTGTCGTTAAAGCGGAAGTTTACCGGGGCTCTACTAGGAAATACGTAATAACATTAAAAAAACCTATAAAAAAAGCTTAAATACGTTTTGTAACGGGTTCCCTATATATCCAACTCTTAACGCTTTCGCTTATTACCGCTTCGGTCCGAATAAGAACCTTTACGATTTCCTCGTTTTAACCTACGCCCTAAGGTCCTTTCTTGCGGTTAAGGGTTATCCTTGGTCTTTTCTTAATCAGGATTATCCTAATTAAAAGGGTTTACGGATATCCCGTAAAAAATCGGAAACGCTACCTTAATATTTTTCGATATAAGTTGTAAATAGGTTATAGTCCAGTAATCTAAAAGGTTAGCCGCCATTTTCTAATAGCTAATCGTACCGCTTAAAGTATTAGTTCGTATCGTATAACGGATTCGTCGCTTCGGATACGAAGTTATATCAAGTTCTGTTAATTTAACAGGCCATAAAAGTAACTAATTAGGATCGATATAATCCCATATATCGAAAACGTACGTTTTAACCTGGAATTCGCCCTTAAAGCGGTCCTAATCCTTAAGTCCGTTATAAATAACGGAGGACGTTAACGATACCGTTATTATTGCAATTAATGAAATATATTAATAGTTACTACTAATATACAGCTTATATCGTCTTAGTAACAGCTGATTAATTAATAATAACGCAAATTAAGCGAATAAGACATTTAATTATTAAATATAAAGGACATTAATTATGTTATTATATTAGGCTAACTTGCGTATGTTTCTCGTACGCGTACAGCTTTTATATAGCCTAATAACGGAACATATATCTTCCGATCAAAGGGAGCCTTTCCGTATATGGGGTGCGTTTAGCACCCCCTACTAGCTGACATGTACAACCATTTGTTTGTCACTGTGTCAATGACCCGCATTGCGTTTTTCCGGTCCTTAGCCAAGAAGGAAAGGTTTTTAAGGGGGTGCTCCCCGGTCGCGTTTATGCAGAACCATTTGTGCACATGTATGTAGTGAACGAATCAGCTTGTATGTAAATAGCTAGATACTACAATGGCACTTTACCTTACAAATAATTAAATTTTTATACCCGAAAAATAATAATAATAAAACGATAAAAAGGATAACAAAAAATTAATTAACAAAATCCGATTACGGTATATAGTAATATAGTAGTACGAGGATTATATAAGATAAAAAGCTTTTATTAAAGAAAAATTATTTACCTAATTTTAATAAGGGAAATAATAATAAAAACAAAACTAATTAGCGTTACAGAAATAGTTACGAAAATATTACGAATAAAAGGAAAACCTATACCCGGGAAAATTAAAACGATATATAAAAATCTATACCGTTTATTATAACAAACCTAGATATTAATTTTATTAAGAATGGAAAAAAGTAATTTACAAACGTATAACCCAAATATATTAAAAAGGGTTTAATTTTAAATAATAAAAAGGAATTAATAAAATCGATTAATAGTAATATTAACATTTACGATTATTCGCGGAAAAAGACGAAATTAATTAATAAGTAATATTATAAAGTTAGTTACCTGGGAAGTTATATTTATAAGGAATTTTTTATTATTATTTTAAATAGTATAAATATTAAACGGAAAAGAAGTTAATTTAGAAAACGGTAGAAAAATACTATTAGTAAGTTATTACCGATTTAAGCATTTAATTAGCCTTTATTACAAACCCAGAAAATAAAAAAGTAATTAAAAAAAATTAAGAATTTTACTAAAAAATATTAATAGAATTCGGAAAACGAAAGGGAATATAATAATTAATAGGAAAACGATAATTTGTAAATACTATTATTAAACGAAAAAATAATTGAAACTTTTGCGAAATAAACTTACGAATATCCGGATATATAATAATAACTTAAATAATCATAAAAATAAATAATATAAATAGAAAAATAATTAAAAGAATTGCGAATATAAAATAACCGGAATAAAAAAACGTTATGAAAACTTTTATAAACTTTGAAAAATTAACGTTATTTATAAAGGAATTATAAATAAACGGAAAGAAAAAAGTTAGATTATAATATTTTAAAAAAGCTTTAAACGTAATAATCGGAATTACGGGCAATAATGCTATTATTATATAAGTACGAATTAAAAAAAATTGATATACCGTAATAATAAATTACGGAATAATAATTATAAATTATATTAATCTGGAAGTAATAAATTAATTAAAGTTATTATAAAAGGAAAAAAATTATTTTTATAAGGCCGAAAATATTAAAGGTTAAAAATTTGCCTATAATAATAAATAAGTTAAATGCGAAATTAATTATTTTAAAACTTTTATCAAAAGAAAAAAAATACATTATTAATTTCGATATTATTTTATTAAATAAATACGATATAATCTTGGGAAAATTATAGTTATACCAGTATAACCCTTTAATTAATTGGGAAATTAATTAAATAAGTTTCCGTTTATTTCTTATTATAAAAAAAGATAAAAAAAAGTTAAGATCTTAATATTAAAATAGTGCAGGGTTTAGGGACTTAGCTTCAAGCTAAGTTGATCAGTTCCACTTAGCTTTAAAAGTATTTCTAGGGGCTTTTTTTTTTGGGGCGCAATTCCGTTATTATTTATCATTGTCGATATTCTCTTTTTACGGTTTTAATACCGATTAATATAGATTTACGTTATTTTGCTTATTGTTTTTACTATGTGTTTGCCCGTGACCTTTTTATCCGATATTTATTAATTAGGATTAAATTTCTCCGATTTAATTTATTTGGTATTTTCGGTAAGGAAATTGGCTTTAGTTAGTTACCGAAATAACTTATGATTTTTTGTTAAAAAGTCGGAATAAATGAAATTTTAATTAAAAAGTTTCCGATTAAGATAGTTACGGTAAATGACGGATAATTACGATTACGAAAATGGCGATTTAAGAAATATACAGTTATAATACGAACGATAGTAATATAATATGATAATATTGCCGATTTTAGTTATAAGCGATTAATAAAAAGCTGTTAGGTAGGATATAATGTTTTATTATAAGACGGAATTTTTTTTAATCGATAGTAGGAGAATATAGGTAAAGGTAATAGTAATAGAATATGGCTTAATTAATTTGTTTTAAATTAATTGCAGGATTTAAACGATAATTTTTATTATAAGATAGTTTATATAATAAGATAAAAGTAAGCGAAAATTATTAATAGAGATAAAGATTAACCGAAGGATTTATAGTAATTAGTAACGAAAGTTACGTATTTAGACGAAATTAAGAAATTAAAGTAGTAAGATTAACGACGTGGTTAACGATATGGAGCGGATTATAAATTTAAGTAAAAAGCGGAAAGGGTTTATGGAATTAAGTATTTCGGTTTTAAAAAAAAAGTTACAAAAAGGGAATAACGTTTTTTAATAATATGCGAAAAAACCGATATAATTACCGAATATTAATATTTGGATTTATTTGTTATTAATTAGTTAGTATTTAATATAAACGTTATTAAATGGAATATTATAAGATTTGTTGTTTATATTTAATTTAAGTATTAAGGTGCTTAAGATAATAGTAAAAATATTAATTTCCGCAATGGAAATAGTTTTGGCTAGATTCGAACGATAATAACGTATTAATTAAAAAGTAGTTATTTAGTTTAAAGTTAAAAAAGGGAAAATATTTGTTTTTAAGTTAAAATATAATTATAGAATATATTTAAATTTTTTTTAAAAGTTATTATTTATTTTATGTTTAAATATAGTTTGATTATTAAAGCGGTATTTTTAGATTTAAAAAATTAAAAGATTATTTGTAATAATTAATTATTTAAATTTAATTCTAACCGATTTATTAAAAAATTTTCGAAATTTTTAAAAATTATTGTATAAATAGGACCGTAAAACTTAGTATTAATACCGGAGTTTTTTTGTAAAAGAAATTAAAATTTTGTTTCGGATATTATTATTTAATACCGATTAAAGAAATTATAAAATAAAAGTAAAATTAATAAAATTAATTTACTAAATAATCTAATCGGATTATTAAAGTTTATATAAAAGTTAAGTATTTTTAAAATTATTATTAAAATATTTAAAAAACGAAAAGTTCCGTTAATTTAAATTTTTTCGGAATTATCTATTAAATTTACGGTATTAATATTAAAGGTAATGCTTATAAAAACTATTAATTAAAAAGATTTTAATTTCCCCGAAAATATAATAAATAAAGTTTTATTTTTTTTAATTTTCCCGGATTCATTTATTTATTCCGAATTTTGTTTTTTAAATATTAAAATTACCGATTAATTTAAAAACGTTTATAAATTATTTAAAAAATATAAATTTAAAAATATTAATATAATTGTTAAGTTTTTTTACTGGATTAATAATCCGAAAATAAAAAATCGAATTAAAGTTATATTTAAAGAAGTTATTAAATAAGACGATATTATTACGAATATTTTGGAAATTTTTAAGTTTTAAAATTTTAAATAAATTCGGATTATTAAAAACCGGTTTAAAACTTTAACGAAATAAGTTCAACGCGGTATTTTTAATTACGTTTATAAATATTATTTAAAATATGCTATAAAAGTTCGGAATATTATTAAAAAAATTAAGTTAAAAGGGAAAACGATTAATAAGGACAAGTATATTAAAGGTTTATTTAAAAGTTTTTCGGTTAATTATTTCGAAGGAATTTTAAATAATTTTTTTATAAAATTTAAAGATTTATACGTATTACTTTATAATAAGGTTTTAATATTAATTAAAAATTAAGTATTTAATAAAATTAAATTAATACGGTATAACGGATATAAAAAATAAAAAAAAAATTATTTTAATTTTAATTATATAAAAAAGAACCGATTTTATTTGTTATAATAATAAAAAACGAAATATTAACGTTTAAAAAGTTTTAATTTAAGATAAACGTTATTTAGTCGTTTTAATTATGTGTTTAATATTATAAATACGTTTTAGGAATTAAAAATTATATAGGCCCGGCTAATTTAAAATTTAAAGGTTTTTTAAAAAAATAAAATAAAAAGGTTATACGGATTTTTTAATATTACGCCCTGTTAAGATAGGAATTATTTTAAGTTTAAAATTACGGTATTAACTTTTTAATTAATATAATAAATATTTAGCCGGATAAATTTAAACGGGAAATTTTTTACTATAGCCGAGGTAATTATTATAATGGTTACCGAAGTGGTTATTAAAGATAACGAAATAATAAATATGGTAATTTTAAGTTTAATATTTTTTAATTTTGTTTAAAAACCGGATATTTTATATATAATTATAAATTATATATAAATATAGAAAATACGGGGTTAATTTCGTTCGATAAAAACGGTTTTACGATTTATTTTAAGTTTAAAGATAATCGGATTAAGATAAGTATTATTTAGTTTCCGAATATTTTTAAGTATTAAATAATTAACGTCCGAATTTTTATTTAAAAAAAGGTTTTTAAATGGATATATAATTTATTAAGTTTTTTTAATTATTACCGAGAGAAAATATAATACTTTAATCGACGATAAGGTATTATAAAAGGTTCGGATAATTATAACTTTGATACCGATAAAGATAAAATATAAATTAATATTATTAAACCGTTATATTTTATTACGATTTTAAAATTTAATAAATAGAATTTTTTTATTAATTAAAGTTAGGTTACCGAAATTAATTTTATTAATTTCGTTATAAAAGATAAATAATTATTTTATAAAAAAATTTATTATATAAATAGTTATAAAGTAACTTTGTAAAAGTTAAAGGTACCCGTTATTTGGAAAAAATTTATACGTTAAAGATTAATAATTTTAATTAGTTTTTTATTTTTATTAATATTATGATAGTTAAGCATGCTAGCGAAAAAAAGGAATTTAGTAAGGGTATAGAAAGGAGCAAAATCGACGATGATAAAATTATATAAAATGGATTTTTATTTATAAATATAAATACCGGTATTTAGACGGACGATATTATTTTTTACGGCGGTTTAATTAATAAGAACTTTATTAAATTTTAAAAGATAAAAATTTAGGAAAACGTTAAAAAAAATTTAAAATTATTTAAACTAATTTAATAAAAGTTTATCCGGATTTTAACAAGGTTTTTAAGAATTTTATAGTTAATAAAGTATTGGAAATATTTAGTTATAAAAATAAAGAAACGATTAAAATAGCCGAAATTAAAGTTCGAGGTAATATTATTCCGGTAGGAAAATAATAGAATTTTAAGATTTTTATTTTAAATATTAGGTATAAAACCGAAAATTAAAACGAAATTAACGTTTTATTAATATAATAATATAATTTAGCCGAATTTATTATTCCGTTATTTAAATTTGTAATTAAGGTAAGTTATAAAGTTGGTAAAAATTTAATTAATAGCGTTATTAATACCGGAACCGAATTTAATATTATCATTACGTTATATATAAAAAGATATAGGTTAATAATAAGATAGATTTAAATATTATTTATAAGTTTTAACTTTCAAGAAAAAATTCGATTTAAAGATATAGTTAAAGTTTTTATTTAATTAACCAGCCGATTAATTATTATTCCTTTTTTTATCGTCGATAATAGCTATACGGTATAACCGTTAATATTAGGACTTAATTTTATAACGAAATCGAAAATAATTTTAAATATAGATCCGGAAATAATAAAGGGAATTTTAAAATTTGGTTTTTTAAAGATTATTATTTTTTTAATATTTATAAAATAAGTTAACCGTAATATTTGTACGAATAATAAATTTAAAAAAAAATAACCGGTAAATTTGTAAATTATTTTATTAATGAAAATAAATTTATAAATAAAAGCATTAATAAATTTAACATAAGTTTTTATATTTTTTCGATTAGTAATATATATATTAATTAAGATTATATTACCGTTTAAAAAGTTATCGGTAATAAGTTAAAATTAAAAGATATTATTTTATATTAGTTTAATAATAAAAAATTTACGTACGTTTTATATGGAATTTTATAAAATAAAATACGTAATAAAGTTAAAAAAGATAAGGTTGTATAAATTAATATTATATATAAACCGAAATAAAAAAAATATTTTTGTTAATTATGTTTTCCCCGACAGATTTATATTACCCGGAAATTTAAATTAGAAAAATAAAAAGTTTATTAAAATTTAATCAGTTATTAATTAAAACGGCAAATATTATAACGAACCCGGTACTTTATTAATAATTTTGTTTTTTAAATTTTTTATTATAGAACGTAATATACGTTTTACCGAAAAACGATTAAATACGGTATTTAATTAATTAAGTAACAAATTTACCCGTACGGAAAAAGTTTTTTTTAAAGAAATATTATTTTATAAAAAAACTGCTTTAATTTGGGAATAACCGGAATACGGAAAAATTAAAAATTGTATTACATTTTTTTACGAAATCCGTACGATTTTTTATAAGGTATAATAAGTTAAAAGTATAAAAATATTAGTTAATATAAAGGATAAATTAATCGACGTTTTACAAATCAGGATTTAAAAAAATATATTCGAATAATTTTACGTTACGTATAAAAATATTTGGTTTTTTATTTAAAAAAAAGATAATAATTTGCGGTTAATTAATTCCGTAATTAAGTTAAACGTTATTACGTTACGAAATACGTTTATGTTAAAAAATTGCGATAAATTTTTCTTAAATTTTATTATATACTTTTTAATAATGTTAATAAATTTTTTTTCCGGATATAATCAGCTTATTTTAATTTTTGCTAATAGGGATTATATAACGTTTTTAATACCGTTAAGGTTATTTAAAATAATAAACTTATTTATAAAATTTATTAACTTTATAACTTATTTTTATTACGTTATCGGAAAGATTTTTGTTAATTTAATACCCGAAATAATTTAACTATTTATAAATAACGTTAAAATTAAAGGACCGCAAATACGGTATAACAAATTTAAGATTTTTCCTAGAATTAAGAAATTTGCTTTTAAATATATTGTTAATATTAATAAAACGTTTTTAAATTATAAATTAATTAACGTTATAATTAATATATAAAAGTTATAATGGTACTAAGAAATAACTGTTATAATCGGATATTTTTACGGAATAAATAATTGTTAACCCGATAATATTAAAGTAATAAAAATTTTAAAAATCGGACCGTATAAGAATATTACGGAAGTGAAAGTTTTTTTAAGGATTATTATTTATTATCGGATCTTTATCGAATATTATGCTATAATAATTAACCTGTTAATACGGTTATTACGGAAAAACGTACCGTTTATCTAGGTTTACGATTAGGATTTTATTATATTAAATTATAATCCCGATATAAGGCTAATTATCGTAAAAACCTATTTTTATAAAGAAAAGTTTAAAGGTATTTTAAGCCAGTTAATTAATAATGTCGAATATTTTACACGTTTTAAAAGTAATATTTAAAAAGGAGCCGAATTAAATTATAATACCGGTAAATTAAAATATTAAATTATTTTTAAGATTTTAAAGTAATTTCGAAATTATATTTATGGAATTTAATTTAAATTAAAAATTAACGTTAAAATTTTAATAACTTAAATTAATAATTCGTTAAGTTTTTTGCTTAAAATTTTATTTACCCGATAAATCGTTTAAATAAAACAATTCGATTTCGAAATTAAATATATCCCTGATAAAAAGAATATAATTAAGGATAATTTATCTAAGATTTTATCTAGGCCTTTTAATATATTAGACGATTAATAGAAAGGAAAAGTTAATAATTTTATTAATATCTAGTTAAACGTTATTTAGTTTAATTTAATTATAACCGGGACGGCCTTTGGATTTTATAAATCTATTTAGAAATAAGGATTTTTTATCGGAAATTAGTTTAAAACGTTATAAGAATACGCGAAGTTTTTAACAGCGTTAAAGCTGCTTAATTAATTTAATACCGTTCCGAAAAAAAAAAGAACAGTTTTTAAAAATAAGGCTTTCAAGTATTTTGTTTAAAATAATATTTTTTAACGTAAAGCAAATAAGTAATATAACAGTTATAAGGTTGTCGATACCGAATAAAAATGCCGATTAATAATTAGATAAAATTACAAGGAATCCGGTTATAAAGGTAAAAATTCGACTTATTACCGTATAGCAGTTTTTTATTATTAGCAAGGTATATATAAATATATTCGGAAAACGATATTTACGTATTTTAAATGTTAAAAAGTAATTAATTAATATTTTAAAAAGAATTACAACTTTTTATAACTTATTAATATAGTAGTTATTTAAATGATCGATATTTAATTTATGCCCGATAATAATGGTTATAAAGTTATTATCGAAATTAAGTACAAATTGTTTAATTGTTTAAAAATTAAGGTTTTGTAATTAATAATATTAATAACGATTAAGAAATTTTTAGAAAAACATATTTTTTACCGGTAACGTATTATATATATAAGCGAGAGATATATATAAGCAAGAGACTTTTTTCGCCATTTTAATTATTTATCTTTAATTGTTTATTTTTTAATATTAACGTTATACAACGCCTTATAAAAAAAGTAAGAATGAATTTAGTTATTTAGGTTAAAAAACGAGACCCGAAAGTTAGTTATAAAAAGCTTAGTTTTATTTATAAAGTTCTATATTTTATTTTAGTATACCGTTTTAATGGTACATACGTTTAAGTTAATATTATCCTTTTTTTGCAGAAATTAACGCCGACCGAAAAAAAATCGATTGTTAACCGAATCCTTAATTTAAATACGTAAGCGTTTTTTGTCCGGTTTTAATATGTTAAAAATATAGCTAATATATTGTTGGCCCAGTGCGTTACGGAATATATCGGAGTTAACTGGGCGTCGAACTTTGTTAGATAGTAAAAAAAATTTTAAACGTATTTAAATCGGAAAATCGATTATTAACGGATTTTATCCGAAAATCCAGAAATATTTCGTAAGTAGTTTAAATTTGTTCGGTTCATAATTGCGAAATACGGTATTGTAAAAAAAGATATTTATAATTTCGACGAGACTGGATTTTTGATAGGGTTTTTTATGGTAACGGGTATGGTAATTATTAGTGCCGAAAAACGTAAAAAATTTAGATAAACGTAATAAAGGAATAAAGAATAAGTTATAATTATTTAGGTTGTTAATTTTTAAGGTTAGGTTGTACCGTTATTTATTATTATAATAAGGAAAAATTATTTTAGGTTTTGGTATTATAATAATTTATTATTAATAGCCGATTAGAAAATTATATTAAATAATAATAGTTAGATAATAAATGAATTAGGTTTAAAATGGATTTAACATTTTGATAAATATATTTAGACGCGTATAAAACGTTCGAAACGTGTTTTTATTTTTGACGGTTATAAAAATTATTATTTAATAAAATTCGAAAAATATTGCGTTAGTTACGATATTATTACGTTTTGTATGTTTGCGTATTTTTTGTACCGGTTTTAATCTTTTGATATATTTTGTTTTTCGGTTTTAAAACGCGTTTATTTGCGGTATATTAAAGATTTAATGCGACGTTATTATATATATATTATTAAAAAAGATTTTTTCGCCGGTTTTTACGATACGTTTTAGGCTGTTATAATATCCGATAATATTAAATTTAAATTTGCGAAAATTAGCCTTATTTTATTTGATTTTAATAATGTTTTTTCCGAATTTAAAATTTTTCTAGTTATATTTACGTTAATTATTTCCCCGTTAACGTTTACCGGTTTTATTTCCCCGTTTACGAAAACTTTTAAAAATATCCGTGAAGTAATAAAACAAAAACGTTATTTATAAAGGAAAATTAAAAATTATTAAGGTAGTTTGTTAATAAAAATATTTAAATCGGTTAATTTTGTAATAAAAGGTTATATATTGTTATTATATAAAGCCGTTTTTCTCCGGAAAAAAAACGTTTAATTGCGTAAAACGAATTATATTTTAAATAAACGTTATAGGATTAAAAATAAATGTTTTTAAAAAGAAGGAATATTTATTATATAAGAAAGATAAGTTTTTTTGGCTTAAAAAAAAGGGGGTAGTGAAAAAATACAGTTAATAATAATTGAGGAGGGTCGTCGTAAGAAAATTAAAATAAAGGAACGGAAATGTGGCGTTTATAGTAATGTTACAACCTAAGGAGGGGGAGGACCCGGAAACGGTCCTAGTAGGCCGAAATAGGACCTAAGTGGGTTAGGTTACGTAATTAGATTACTAACTTATTACGAATAAATTAATAAGTTAAATTACCGACTTACTACGAGTAAGCTAGTAAGCCATAGGAAAATATATATATTTATTAGTTCTATAACCTAGATAATACCAGTTTGTAATATAATTTAATTATTTAAAATACCTTTAATATTATTAAACGTAATTAAGTTATCTTTATTATTTAAGTCCCGTAATATAATTGTTAATATAAACCGTATAACTTAGTTTAATAATTAGTTAACTAACTTAGCTGTTATATGTTATAAGCTTTTATTTAATAATATTATTAGATTTTAAACAATTACCCGAATTGTTAAAATGGCTTTTAGTACTGAAAAGATTACCATTAGTTAATAGTTCCAGAACAAGTTTAAGGAATTAAAGATGGAAGTTTTGCGATTTAAAAAAACGATAAAAAAGGACTTTAATACTTCGAAAATTAAAGTTAAAAAACCTTAACTTTACGACGGAAAAATTAATGTTCAAAGCTTTTTTATTTAGGTACGAATATATTTACGGTTTTTAGCTTTTAATAACCCGGAAAATATAATCCTTGCCGTTGCGGCATTTTTTACCGGGAACGCACTCGACTAATTCGAATTAATTATAAGGGATTACTTGGAAAAAATAAAGGACGATATAGAAACGTTTACTAAAGAACTTTTCGCTAATTACTTTAATTTTAAGGAAAAGTTAAAAGCTAATTTTAATAACCTTAATAAGGAACGTATTACCGTACAGAAAATTTTATAATTACGATAAAAAGGATTAATATTTAAGTACGTAATAAAATTCCGAAATTTAATAATTAAAACGGGATAAGTAAACGAAAAAAACGATACTTTAATTAACGTATTTTATAAGGGATTAAAAAACAACGTTAAAGATAAGGTAATTAAATTAAAACGATCGGTTTTTTTAAATAAATATATTACCGAGATAATAAAAATTAGTAATCGACAGTTCGAAAAACGACAAAAGAAAAAAGGCCAATATATCTTACGGCATAAATTTAACAAGCCCAGTTAAGGAAACGGGCGTATTATAGTTTCCATTTCCTACGGGACTTAACCAGGCCTTATGGAAATAAGGGCGGTCCGGCGACAAAACCAACCCCAGTTTAAATATTATAACTATAATAAAATAGGGCATAAAGCTTTTCAGTATAAGGTACTTAGGAAACCTTAACGGAATAACTGGATCTTTATACTTAAAGGATAATAATAAAACGATAAAAAAAACGATAAAAAATTAATTAATATGGTCCGATTACGGTATACGGTGGCATAATGGCATAAAAATTATTTAAGATAAAAGGTTTTTATTTAAAAAAAATTATTTACTTAGTTTTAATAAAGAAAATAATAAAAAAAACAAAGTTAATTAGCTTTATAAGGATATCTGTAAAAATATTACAAATGGAAAAAAAACCTTTACCTAGGAAAACCGGAACGATATATAAAAATCTACGCTATTTATTGCGATAAATCTAAATGTCGGTTTTATTAAAAATAAAAAAAGGTAATCTATAAGCATATAATCCGAATATATTAATAAAAGTTTAATTTTAAACGATAAAAAGAAGTTAATAAAAATAATTAATAATAGTATTAATATTTACGATTATTTGTAAATTAAAATAAAATCGATTAAAAAATAACTTTATAAAACTGGCTACTAAAGGAATTATATTTACAGAAAGATTTTTTTTGTTATTTCGGATAATGTGATTATTAAACGGAAAAGGAATTAATTTAGAAAACGGTGGAAAGATATTGTTAGCGAATTATTACCGATTTGGGTATTTAACTGGCTTTTATTACCGACCTAAAAAATAAAAAAACAATTAAAAAAAAAATTAAAAGTTTTATTAAAAAAAAATAATAAAATTCGGAAAACGAAAAAGAATACGGTAATTAATGGGAAAACGATAGTTCGTAGATAACCTTATTTAACAAAAAAGTAATTAAGATTTTTATAAAATAAATTTACAAATAACCGGACGTACGATAATAATTTAAACAGTTATAAAAATAAGTAACGCGTATAAAAAAATAATTAAAAAAGTTTTAAATATAAAATAATCGGGATAAAAAGATATTACGAAAACTTTTACAAATTTTAAAAGAATAGCGCTATTTGTAAAAAAGCCGCGGGTAAACGAAAAAAAGAAGGTTAGATTATAATACTTTAAAAGGGCTTTAAATATAATAATCGAAACCATTAATAATAATGCTATTATTATATAAGTACGAATTAAAAAAAGCTGGTATACCGTAATGGTAAATTACGGAGTAACAACTGCGAATTATATTAATCTGGAAATAATAAATTAGTTAAAATTATTATAAAAAAAAAAGAATTACCTTTATAAAGTCGAGAATACCGAAAGTTAAAGATTTATTTACGACGATAAATAAGTTAAATACAAAATTAATTATTTTAAAACCTTTATTTAAAAAAAAATAAAGTATTAATTTCGATATTATTTTATTAAATAAATACGATATGATTTTCGGAAAATTATAGTTACGCTAATATAACCCCTTAATTAATTGGGAAATTGATTAAGTAAGCTTCCGTTTATTTTTTAACGCTAAATAAAATATAAACGATATAAGATTTTAATATTCGATCGATAAGGATAACGAATATAGGTATAAGGATATTATAAAAACTTTATTACTTGAAAAAATAAGATATATTTAGAATAAAGGGCATAATAAAAGAATACGGCGCGTTATTATAAACCTTAAAATATGATTTCGACAGATAAACGACGATTTACAAATATAACCTGAGAAATTACCGGAATGGATAATAAAGGTATTATGACGATATTACAAATATAAGAAGTTTTTTTAAAAAAAGTTCGATATAAAATTATTATAATATAACGAATAAAACTATAAAATAATTTTTAAAAATAACAAAATAATTGCTTTTTATTTTATTTATAATTTAAACGAAGTAAAGTTATACGTTTTTCGTAATTATTTAAAAGATAAATTACAAAAAGGATATATATAACGTTTTAAATTGTTAGCAGGATATTTAATACTTTTTGTTTTACGGAAAAACGGGAAATTACGATTTGTTATTAATTACCGACAATTTAACGATATTACCGTTAAAAATAAAATATTATTACCCTTAATTACCGAAATTAAGGATTAATTACGAAATACCAAATAATTTACAGCTTTAAACTTAAAAAAAAGGTATAATTAAATTCGAATTAAACCTGGAAACAAATAGAAAATAACTTTTAAAACGAAATATAAATTATTCGAATATTTCGTTATACCTTTCGGATTTACGAATATATTAGTAACTTTTTAACGGATAATTAATTATATATTTCGAAAGTACCTTAATATTTTTGTTATATATTACTTTAACGATATCCTTATTTATTTAAAAACAAAAAAGGAATATATAAAATACGTTTATAAGTTTTTATAAGCTTTATAAAATATTAACCTTTTAGTTAACGTAAAAAAAGGTATTTTTTATATTTAGGAAGTTAAGTACTTAAGGTATATTATTATCCCGGGATATATTAAAATAAATCTTAAAAAGATTTTTATAATTAAGGACTGGAAAATGCTTATTAATGTTACTAAGATATAAACATTTCTTAGATTTGTTAATTATTACCGACGATTTATACGACATTTTAGTAAAGTTATAATACCATTAACGGAATTTATTAAGAAGGATCGGCGATTCGTATAGGTTCTAGCTGTGAAAAAGGCCTTTTAATAATTTAAAAACGTTCTTATTAACGAATTTGTCTTAATAATATATAACTTAAATAAATTAATAGAATTCGAGACCGACGTTTTAGATTTTGTTTTAAAAGTAGTGGTTTATTAACGAGACGATAAAAGAAAATTATATCCTATTATCTTTTATTTTTATAAATTATACAGTACCGAACTTAATTACTTTATTTACGATAAAAAGTTCCTAGTTATCGTTAAAGCTTTTAAGGAATTTAAGTATTACCTTAAAGGAAATTAATATCAGGTAAAAATATATATAAATTATAAAAATATTTTTTATTTCATAATTACGAAAGAATTAATCGGATAATAATTACGTTACGTAAAATATCTTTTAGAATTCGATTACGTTATTATTTATCGTAAAAAATCGGAAAATAATAAAATAAATGCTTTTAATAAACGATTAGATTTGGAAAATTTTAAGGTAAAAATATAACAAATTATATTTAATTAAATAATAAAAGGATATTTATAATAACAATATATTAATATTATTAAAATATTTACATTAAATATGCATAAAGGAATATAATAATATTATAACAGTTTACCTAACAACTAGAAAATAAATAAAGTCCATATATTAAAAAAATATTAAGAAAGCTTAATACGAAAAATATATAAATATTAATTATATAGATATTTAAGAATTTATAAAACCTTAAAACGTTAACGACGAATATATTATTTTCCTAAAATAAAATTAATCGTATAAAAAATTATATAATAATACGATATTTACGTTAAGGTAAAAATTAAACGATATAAATTATACGGAAAATTATAATTATTATTAATTATTAAGTAACCATAGGATTTAATTATATTCGATTTTATTATTAAATTTCCTTTATTAAAAGATCTAATTACGGACGTATATTACGATAATATTTTTGTAATCGGTAACTGATTTATAAAGTTTTTTTATTTTTTACCTTATAATAAAAATATAAATACCGAATAAATAGTATATATTTTCTTTCGATATATATGTAATATATATAAGCTATTAACAGAAATTATTTTAAATAAAGATATAGCTTTTATTTTAAAATTTTAGTAAAGTTTAATAATTTAATTCGGTTTAAATTATAAATAAACGGATAAACGGAAAGAATTAATTAAACGTTAAAAATATATTTATAATATTATATTAATTATAAATAAAATAATTAGGTTAAGAAATTACTTATTATATAATTAATTTATAATACCAGTTATTAAAATATTATTAAAATAATTCCAGTAATTATTAATTTTAGTTTTATTTTAAAAATTTATATAAAAATACGAAAAAAAGGATTAATTAATATTAAAGTAATCCTTACCTTAAAACAATTTACGTAATTATATTAAAAAATAAAAACAAAACTTTAATTCGTACGTAAATAGATAAATAAATATTATAACCAGAAAAGATTAAAAAAATTAATTTTTTCGGAAAGGGAAATAATTTATTTAGCTATTAAAAATATTAAAACCAAACGCCTAAATCAAAAACTCGATTTTAAATATATTGGACTATATAAAATCGTTAAAAAAATCTTAGAAAATAATTATTAATTAAAGTTATTACTTAGAATCAAACTCCATCCAGTTTTTTATATTTCCTTATTCGAATTAGTAATAAACATTATTAAAGTGCATATAATATAAGACGACGTAAAAGTAAAAAACGAAGAAAAAATATACGAAATTGAAAAAATATTTGATATACGAAAAAAAAAGGATTTACCTAATACTTAATTAAATGGAAAAATTATTTAAATTCCGAAAATACCTAGAAACCCGTTAAAAATCTTATTAGCGTCTAACGCCTATTAAAAAACTTTTACTAATAACGGAAAAACCGGCAGTAAACGCGTCCTAATTTACGTTATCCAAAAAAAAGAAACCTTAATTAACGGCACTCCAGTCGATAACGTTAACATTACCAGAAACTTAAACGGCTACCGCCGATTCCAACTTTTAACGATTAAACTCGTCCTATTCGTTTAAAGATTACAAAACGCAATTTACAAATTTCGCATCCTATATTTAATGCTATTAACGTTATTTGCATATACGGAATAAACGAATTAAGGATTCGGCGAAAACTTACTTAATAGTAAACTTTTTTTTTTAAATAACGGGCTTCGGTAACATAACAATTAATTATAGTTATAAAAATACCAGTACTATTATAAAAACAGCTACAACAAACATATTCTTTATAACGGGATACCTCCGTTATTATTTAACAACTAAGCTCTTTAAAAAAACAAAAAAAATACGGCATCGTTTCGAAACTTTCCAAATTAATTATTTTAACCAAGGTATAACGTTACTCTATTTTACGCGAACGACCCTTAATAACACGATTTAACATAATAAAATAAGAAACTTACAAAAAAAAAATCCTTAAAAGTAAAAATTCTGGAAAAGGAAAAATCGTATTATAACTTAAAAAGGGGGAAAACCCGGAAACGGTCCTAATAAGCCGAAACAGGATTTAAATAAGTCAGGTTACGTAATTAAATTACCGACTTACCACAAATAAACCAATAAATTAAATTACCAACTTACTACAAATAAACTAGTAAATTAAATTACCGACTTACTACGAATAAGCTAGTAAGCTATAGGAAAATATATACATTTATTAATTCTATAACTTAAATAGCACCAGCTTATAATATAACTTAGTTACCCAAGACACCTTTGGTATTACCAGACGTAACTAAGTTATCTTCATTATTTAAGTCCCGCAATACGACTGCCAACATAAACCGTATAACTTGGTTTAATAATTGGTTAACTAGCCTAGCCGTCACAGGTAAGCCTGGATATAATACGCATATTTGTAAAAAAGTTATAAATATATTTGGCTAAAAAAAATCTAATTAATTTAAATTAATGCGATATATTATTATTAAGTTATTTGAATTTATTATTACGAAGTGCTAAAAAGCGGCTCGCTTATATATGTCTCTCGCTTATATATGTAGTACGTTATAATATTCCGATTAAAATTAAGATAAACGGTAGTTTCGAAAATAAGGGCGAAATTATTAAAGTTTATATTATATTAGGTATTAAACGGAAAAAAAACGCGGTTTACGTTATTTGGTATCAAAAATTTATTAAGAAAGGATATATATTAATTATTAAAGCTTTAATAAAAGCGATAAATAATATTAATAAAAAATAAATTAAGTTTTTACTTAAGATAATTTATACGGATAATATTACTGTAATAAGTTATAACTTAAGTTTTTATAAATTATTATATAGATAAAAAGTTTTTTAACTAATCGAAATAATACTGCCGATATGGAAAATTATAATTTAAAATTCGAATACCCCGAAAAAAAAATTAATTTTATAACGGATTCGATTTTTTTTTAAAAAAAAATAAAAGATATAATTAAAATTACTCGGTTTATTAACGAATAAAAACGTAAAGTTATTAAATTCGTTAATTATAAGAACCGTAATAAAATAAGGATAAATTTTTAGAAATAAATAACTTGGTATTATTATATAATACGTTTCTCCCTAGAGGAGACGTGACCGTGGAACAAAATTGAACAAATGGATAGATTGGGGTATCGGTTGCTAAGCTTTACCAAGCCCTAACCTTCTTACAGACTGCCCTGTCATGCCCCTATCGACGACCATTCTTGACCGAATTCTGGACGGTCTTTGATTGATAGGGATTCGAGAAGTCGTGGGATCGATCGAGGTTGAAGGTGGCTGGTCTGGAGTTCCTAGCCCTTTTTCCTGGCTGACATCTGACACTTTTAGTCGTGGGACTGGCAAAGGGTCGCAAAGCAGCCATCTTATACGGACTTAAGGTTTACCGCGAAAAGCTTAATATCTTCTGAGTTATTGTCTGCATTCCAGGAGATTCCCCCTGCCGAACCAGCCAAAGGGCATAAGGTTTATTAGGGTCGAAGCTTGTCGGTATTACGCAATAATCGGCTTCGGAATAAGGCTTTTCGTAACCGAAACGTATAATTTATTATTACCGTAAAAACTATTAATAATTACCGTATTCGAAAATACTGGGTAAAATATTTATCGTATTAATTATTGGTATAATTATTTCGTATCTTTAGTTCAGCCTGGATAATATGGCTTGAACCTAACGACCTTGCATTATATAATACGTTACGATATATAAATATATTTAAAAATATAAAGTTTATATATTACTAAATTAAACCGTATTTAATTAATAAAATTATTAATTAAAGTATTTACCGATTAAAGGAAATTAATAAGACGTTATTACGGAAAAACTTTCCTATTAATAAATTAAAATAATTTATAAAAGATAAAAAAAGATATTAAGAATTAATTAATTTATAAGAAAATAATTAAATAAGATTTTTACCCGATTAATTAAAGGGAACGGAAAAAAGTACGATTACGAAAAATGTCGAATTATATAAAAATTAATAACTTAAAGTTTTAAAACTTATAAAAATAAATATTAAAATATAAATTTTAAATAGTTAATTAAAAGGTTACGTTATTATAAAGGATAAAAATATAAATAAAAACGATCGATTAATTAGAAAAAAAAAATTAACACGTTTAATTACGAAAAATTAAAATATAAAAATATTATTTCCGAATAATTTTACTATTAACCGAAAGATTTTTTTTTCATTAATTAAGAAGTTATATAAATAAGATTAATAATATAATTCTCGAATAATACTTAGAATTTATTTCCGGTAATCTTTTGAAATGCCGGATAATTATTATCGTTTAAATCCTCGACGACCTGTAACTTTTTTTTAAAATTAACTTTAAATACCTTAAACCGATTATCCCTAAATATATATTTATAAGTTTTAATGGACTTAATATAGTTACCGTAAGAATTCTTATTAAAATTTAGAATCGATTAATAATTAAAAAAGAGAAATATACCGGATTAATCGGAAGTTTTTAAACCGTAATGTTATTTTTCGTATAATTTATAAAATATTAAATTAAATATTTTAAATATTTAAATAAATAACTTATTAATATACCGAAAATTTTTAATAAATAATAATATAAACTAACGCGTAAACCTTATACAATTAATTTTAACGAAAATAATATTTATTTTAAATTTACTTTTTAAAATAAATATTTTAATAATTGGAAATTACGTATTAATTATTTTTCAAAAGTTCGTATTAATAATTTATTATTTTAAATATTAACCTTTTACTAAATTACAAAAAATAATTAATATAACTTTTAATATTTGTAATTAATTAGTATATTATTATTACATAAAACGAAAAAAAATTTGCCTTAAAATATTTGGAAATAATACGGGTTATTATAATATATTTATCTTAAGATTTAAATAATTTATCGGTTTCGTTAAATTTTATAAAAAAAAAGTTAAAATTCCTTAATTTATATAAAATTTAAGTAACTGATTAATAATACGAGATATATAAGTTGTAAATACTGGCGACGAAGTAAGTATAAATAATAAAATATTTTTAAAATTAGAACCAGGTATTATAAATATTAATCGATAAATATTAAATTATTTTACGGTATTAATAATAAATACCGGATTTTTCTCGATCGATTTTATTATATTAAAGATAAAAAGATAAGGTTTAGGTAATTAAAAGTTATTTATAACTAAGGTTTTAAAGGATATTTTTTTATTATTAAAAACTATATTACGGTCCTAATATTAAAAAAAAATTAAGTTATAAATAAGTGCTTAACGGTATATAAAATTCTAAGGTTTATAAGTATTATTAAGGTTATATAAAGGCTTAATACTTTAATTAAGCTTTAAGGTTTTATTAATATAACGGGTAATAAATTTAGTAAAAATAGGAAAATTTAATATTAATAGATTTTCCTTGTGATAAGTAAATATAATATTTAACTTTTAAAGGTTATAATTAAGTTTAATAATAAAATCGGTTTTATTTTAAACGTATTTATTTTTTAAGAACGAATATTTTAACGATTTAGCCAGTTACTTTAAGTTATTATTTACGCAGGAACTTTAAGGCCTGGAAAAATTTAACGGTTAACGAGAACTTATAATAAAAATAATTAATATAGTAAATATATATATATATATACGTACAAATGTTAAAAGGGAGAAATCGGAAAGAAAAGTCGGTATTAAAGGGAATTGTAAAATTATAAAAAAAAAAAAGGGTTACAAAAGAAATATAGGAATAAAAAAAGTATATATATATATTTAATTATACGAATTATAACAGTTAACCATATTTTCTTATATAACTTTAAATAAAATTTCCTGGAATTTTTCGGCATATATAATTTTAATTAAAAAAAGCTTATACGGGCCTTATATTCCTTTAATTAATTACGTTTCCCGTTTAGTTTTATCTTTTAACGTTTCCCATATATATATAGCTTTAAATACTTATTAATTATATTTCTAGCCTTTATATATTTACATATTCCTATATATACAGCTTTTATCTACAGATATTTACTTGTATTTATTATATAAATATTTATATTTTTTAATTAGTTTAATACCGTATACTATAACATTTTTATTTAAAAAACGTTCGGTAAAGTTTATTTATTATATCCTTAAGTTTAAAGTTAAAAAAATTAACTGGTTTCGGTTAGGTAATCTTAATTAAATTATTAACATTTTTATTTTTTATCTTATTAATATAAAGAAAATAATACAGAAATTATATTATAAATCTTACCGGTTTAACTTTTTCCCCTAATATATACCTTATTTAAAATTTAATCGGTTTTTTCTTATTACCTTTTTGGATATAAATAAAACCAAACCCTGGAAATTATTAAAAATATCTTTTAAATTCGAAAATAAAACTAAGCTTTAGTATATTATTATTATTATACCCTTTTAAAAAACTTTTATACTTTTAAATAACAAAAAATATTTCCGATTAAAAAATATTACTAGCTTAATACATTTTATCGCCTATAGTTCTGCCGAAAATAAACTGGTATATATCCCTAAAACTAGTTATTTTATTACCTATCAATATTATACCCCGATAAATAAAAAGTTAAAAGTTATAATTCGGGTATTTACTTTAGATTTCGTTTACACCGTAATATATAATATTATCCAAATCGAGGAAAACAAAGTTTATAATTATTAAGTAGGCATTTTATATATCCGATTAAAACGTTTCCTAGTATTATTCAATATTTCTTTTTTAAAAACCGAATAAAAAAAATATTACGATTTTATTATAATAAATAAAAATAAATTAATTTTAATAATTTATTAATTTATATTACAAAAACCAAAATTCCAGTATAAATTAAAAAATGGATTTGTAAAACCTAGATTACCCATTTTCTTTATATTATTGTTAAAAATTTACGGTAATAAGGAATAAAAAAAAACTATAAAACGAAATAAATATAATTAATAACCTTATTACGGTAATTAAGAAATATTTAAAGTTATATTTAAAAACAGGAATAAAAAAGTACCTAGGTATTATTAACCGGATAAATATTTATCGCCTATTTTAAAAAAGTTCGAATTATTATTAGCACATTTTTTATCTTTATATATTCCTTATATTTCCGTTAATTCAATATACTTTTTTTCCTTTAACGAATTTCGATTACAATAACCTTTATTTAAAACCCGTTATAACTTTAAAACCAAATACGTATTACGTCTGCCTTTTAATAATTAACGTATTAAGGTTATATTACGAAAAAAATATATAATATTATATAGATAAATAAAAGATATTTATAAGAATGCTAGGAGACGACCGGAATTTTATTTTATTTAAAGATAACCTAATTGGAAAAAATATAAGGAATCGATTAATAATAATTTTTTTAAGGATAAGGTATAAAAGGATAAGGAAAAAACCAAATAAAGGGAAAAATTAACGAAACGAAAAAAACGAAATTTTAAGTTAAGAATATTAAAGAATAAACCGCGGAAACGAATCTAAATTAATTAACAGGTTTTTATATATATGTAATATTAAAAAATTATTTACGTTAAGTTATTATTTGTTTTTTACGATAGGTCGAAGACGAACTTTATCGTAAAAAAAAAGGTTTAAATAATACAGGATTTAAGGATTTAACTTTAAATTAAATTAATTAATCCCACTTAACTTTAAAAATATTTTTAAAAGCTCTTTTTCTTCGGGCGCAACCCCGTTATTGTTTATTATCGTCGACACTCTCTTTTTACGGTCTTAACACCGATTAATACAGATTTGCGTTATTTTGCTTATTGCTTCTACTATACGCTCGCCCGTGACCTTCTTATCGGATACCTTATCGGATACCTACTGATTAGGACTAAGTCTCCCCGACCCAATTCAATATTTAATCCAGAAAAATAATAAATACAAATATAAAAATACGATAAAAATTTTATTATTTAAAAAGATAAAATATATTTAAAATAAAAGATATAATAGAAAAATACGGCGCGTTATTATAAATTTTAAAGTACGATTTTGATAAATAAATAACGATTTATATATATAACACGAAAAACCACTAGAGTAAATAATAAAGGTATTATTATAATATTATAAATATAAAAAGTTTTTTCGAAAGAAATTTCATACGAAATTATTATAATATAACGAATAGGATTATAAAATAGTTTTTAAGAATAATAAAACGACCGCCTTTTATTTTATTTACAACTTAAACGAGGTAAAATTATGCGCTTTCCGTAATTACTTAAAAAAATAAATTACGAAAAAGATATATACAACGTTTTAAATTGTTAACAGGACATTTAATATTTTTTATTTTACGAAAAAACGGGAAATTACAATTTGTTATTAAATACCGATAATTTAACGATATTACCGTTAAGGATAAAATATTATTACCTTTCTTTACGAAAATTAAGGATTAATTACGATACGCTAAATGGTTTATAGTTTTAAACCTAAAAAAAAATATAACCAGATCCGAATTAAATTAAAAAACAAATAAAAAATAGTTTTTAAAATAAAATACGGATTATTCGAATATCTTATTATGCTTTTCGGATTTACGAACGTACTAATAACTTTTTAACGGATAGTTAATTATATATTCCGAAAATATTTTAATATTTTTATTGTATGTTACCTCGACGATATACTTATTTATTCTAAAATAAAAAAGGAATATACAGGATATATTTATAAAGTTTTACAAGTTTTATAGAACGCTAACTTTTTAGTTGACATAAAATTTTTTTTTTATATTTAAGAAATTAAGTATTTGGGATATATTATTATTTTAAAATATATTAAAATAAATCTTAAAAAGATTACTGTAATTAAGAACTGGAAAACGCCTACTAATGTTATAAAGGTATAAATATTCTTTAAACTCGCTAACTATTACCTATAATTTATATGATATTTTAGCAAATTTGTAATTTATTAATAAAGCTTATTAAAAAGAACTAACGGTTTATATAGGCTTTACTTATAGAAAAAGCCTTTTAATAATTTAAAAATGTTCTTATTAACGAACCCATTTTAATAAAGTATAACTTAAATAAACTAGTAAAATTCGAAACCAATACTTTAAATTTTACTTTAAAAGCAACAATTTATTAATAAGATAACAAAGAAAAGTTATACTTTATTATTTTTTTACTTTTATAAGTTATACGATACTAAGTTTAATTACCTTATTTATGACAAAAAACTCCTAGCTATCGTTAAGTCCTTTAAGGAATTTAAACATTATTTTAAAGGAAATCACTATTAAATAAAAATATATACACATTATAAAGATATCTTTTATTTCGCAATTACCAAAAAGCTAATCGGATAACAGTTACGTTATGCGGAATACCTTTTAAAGTTTAACTACGTTATTATCTATTATAAAGGATCGGAAAATGGCAAAGTAAATGCCTTTAATAAATAACCGGATTTAGAAGATTTTAAAGTAAAAATATAATAAATTATTTTCGATTAAATATTAAAAGGATACTTATAATAACGATATATTAACATTATGAAAATAACCATATTAAATATATATAAAGAAATATAACAGTATTATAATAACCTGTTTAAAAATCGAAAAACAGATAAAATCCACGTATTAGAAAAATATTGAAAAAGTTTAATACGAAAAATATATAAATATTAACTATATAAATACCTAGGGATTTATAAAATCTTAAAACGTTTTATAACGAATATATTATTTTCCTAAAATAAAATTAATAATATAAAAGGTTATATAACGGTACGATATCCGCGTTAAAGTAAAAATTAGATAATATATTTTATATAAAGAACTATAACTATTATCAGTTATTAACCGATTATAGGATTTAGTTATATTCGATTTTATTATGAAATTTCCTTTATTAGAAAATCCAGTTACGGGCGTATATTACGATAGTATCTTTGTAATCGTTAATCGACTTATAAAATTTTCTTATTTTTTATTTTATAATAAGGATACAGATGCCGAATAAATAATATATATTTTTTTCCGATATATTTCTAGTATATACGGATTATTATTAGAAATCGTCTTAGACAAAGGTACGATTTTTATTTCAAAGTTTTGGTAAAGTTTAATAGTATAATTTAGTTTAAACTATAAAGTATTAAGCGTTTTTAGATTATAAACCGATAAATAAACGGAAAGAATTAATTAAATATTAGAAACATATTTACGATATTATGTTAATTATAAATAAAATAATTAAGTTAAGAAATTACCTATCGCATAACTAGCTTATAATACTAATTACTATAATAATATTAAGATAATTCTAGCAATTGCTAACTTTGGTTTTACTTTAAAAGTTTATAAAGAAATGCAAAAAGAAAAACCGTTTAATATTAATGTAATTTTTATTTTAAAATAATTTAAATAATTATATTAAAAAATAAAGATAAAATTCTAATTTGTATATAATCGAATAAATAAATATTATAATTAAAAAAGGTTAAAATGATTAATTTTTTCGGAAGGGGAGATGATTTATTTAATTACCAAAAACATTTAAACTAAATGTTTAAATATATTAGATTATATAAGATCGCTAAGAAAATCTTAGAAAACAATTATTAATTGGAATTATTACTTAAGGTTAAACTTTATTTACTATTTTATATTTCCTTACTTAAGTTAATAGCGGATATTATTAAAATATATACGATATTAAATAACGTAAAAGTAGAAAAAAAAGAAAAGATATATAAGGTCGAAAAAATATTTAATATGTGAAAAAAAAAGGATTTACCTAATACTTAATTAAGTGGAAAAATTACCTAAATTCCAAAAATACCTAGGAACCTGTAAAAAATCTTACTAACGCTTAATATTTATTAAAAAAAATTTTATTAATAACGGCGGAGTTAATAATAAATATATCCCAGTTTACGTTGTCCATAAAGGGGAAATCTTGGTTAATAGCATTTTGGTTAATAATGTTAATATTATTAAAAACCTGAACCGTTACCGCCGATTCCGATTTTTAACGGTCGAACTTATTTTAATTATGTAAAAATTATAAGGCGCGATTTATAAATTTTGTACTTTAAGTTTGATATTATTAACGCTATTTGCGTATACGAAAAAAACGGGTTAAAAATTCGGTAAAGGCTTATTCCGTAACAAGTTCCTTTTTTTTAAACGACGAGCCTCGGCGACGTGACGATTAATTATCGATATAAGGATACCAGTGCTATTATAAGAGTGGCCGTGACGGACGTACTCCTTATGACGGAAAATTTTGGTTATTATTTAATAATGAAGTTTTTTAGAAAAATAAAGGGAATATGGTATTATTTCGAAATTTTCGAAATTAATTAAATTAATTAAAGCATGGCGTTACTCTATTTTACGCGAACGACCTTTAGTAATATGATTTAACATAATAAAATTAAAGATTTACGAAAAAGAAAATCTTTAAAAGTAAGGATTTTAAAAAAGAAAAATCGTATTACGACTTAACGGAAGGGAAACCTCGGAAACGGTCCTAATAAACCGAAATAAAACTTAAGTAAATTAAGTTACATAAATCGGATTACTAACTTACGACAGGTAAACTAATAAATCGGATTAGTAATTTATAAAGGGTAAATTATTAAGTTAAAAAAAATATATACGCTTATTATTTCCATAGCCTAGATAACCCCAGTTTGTAATATAACTTGGTTACCTAAGATACACTTAGTATTACTAGACGTAATTAAATTATCTTTATTATTTAGATTTCCGTAATATGACTGCTAACATAAATCGTACGACTTAGTTTAATAGTTAGTTAACTAGCCTAGCCGTTATACTACGTTTTTTTTTATATTTACTAAGCCGTTACCGAAATCTGAATAAAGTAAGTTTAAGTTTTAAGGTTTAAGGAAACTTAATAACCGAGATATCCGGTTTATCGTTATATAAAATATAATTATATCGTTTATTTCTTACGGTTTAATCGAATTAAAAAGGTTTTAGTTTATTAAATATATTAATATTAAAATAAGAGAAATAATACGGGTATATTAAGGATTAATTTAAACTTACTTTTTTACCTTAAAAATAATAAGTAATTAACTATATAACCGCTACCTCGTAAAGGTATTGTAACGATAGCATAATAATAACATATCGGACGGTTAACGTCGTCTCAGTAACGCATAGAACCCCTCGCAGTCTCTTAGCCCCTAATACAGATATAGATTATTAAGTATAAAAGAAATACCTTATTTATAAACTCTTATCGTATCTTTATAAATATACATCCGAGTAAAAGTAGCACCGCAAGGTTAAATGGTTTAACTTATAAGTAAAAATCCTTTTATTTTTACCCCGTCTAGCGGACCGAGATAAGAAGTATTTAGTATATCGGACTTTCTTTAAAATAAAAATTATAATAATAAACATAATAATTATCTCTTTATATCCACTTTATAAGGTAGTTGTTTTTATATATATTTTATTAGTAAATCTTGTAAAGAAAATACTTACTCTCTACGTATATAATACAATGAAATCGTATTAGAATTATGTGAAATTAACGTAAAATAATCGTACTAAACTATTATACGAAATAATATAATTGTTTAAAGTAATTAAAGAAGACAGAGTTTAGCAGCTACCTACTATTTAGCCGTGGTAGCTATAGGACACCGACATCTGTAACCGCATAAAAAAACACGATTCTACTTACATCCTCGAATAAATTAAAGCACTAAAAAAACCTATAACTAAATTACGTCTAATTTTTATTAAATAAAGTACTTATTTATTAAACTTATTATGTACGAAATTATAAACGAGTTTAACCCTTAATCTAATCGGGCTTAATCTGCTTCTTAATACTGTTTTTATATCCGGCTTTTATACTTACTTAAATTTATTTCATACTTTATAAAATTTATGTCTTTAAAATTACCTTTATAAATAGGTCTTAAACGGAGAATCGTTCGGATATGGCAGCGAAATACGTTATTTGCAACGTTTATATCTTAAATTAGGACATTAAAACGGTATCTTAACTGTTTTTTAACCGTAAAGCCTTCCGAAACTACCGGAATTAGCCGTCCGCTGTCTAACTTATACGGCTTTAAAATATCACTAACAATCTATCTCGAGAATTTGAATTTACTTAACGTATAATTATTTAACTAACAGCCTTTTTTAACGAAGTTTTTAAACTGGAAAGGATTTATTTAGCTTAAAATTTCGAACCTTTTATTATAAGCTTAATGGATTCGGTTAATAAATAAAATAATATTAAGCAAACCGTTATTGCGCTTATTACTTTGTCGATAAATTAAATTTATTATAATAAATTAATTTTTATATATAAATAAAACTTTATTTAAATAAATTTTATAGTTATATTATATCTTAGGGACCTTGAGAAAAACGTCCTCCGTAAAGACTTTACAGTTACGGAGCACCGGTATTTTATAGTAGGAATTGCCCGGCATATTTTAGTTGTTTTGATTAATGGGGATTCGAGAAATCGTAAAATCGATTAAGGTTAAAGTCGTAAGATTAGCAAAAGGTCGCAAAGTAGCTATTTTATACGGACTTAAGGTTTACCGCGAAAAACTTAATATTTCCTAAGTTATTGCATTCCAGGAGATTCCCTTTACCGAACCGTAAAGGGCATAAGGTTTATTAGGGTCGAAGTTTGTCGGCATTATGCAATAGTTAATTTCGGAATAAGGCTTTTTATAACCGAAACGTATAATTTATTATTACCGTAAAACTTATTGATAATTATTATGTTCGAAAATATTAGGTAAAGTATTTATCGTATTAATTATTAATATAATTACTTTATATCTTTAACTTAGCCTAGATAATACGGCTTAAACCTAACGACCTTATATAGTTATATTATATAATAATGTATTTTATAAGCGAGATGGCTATATAAATAAGTAGGCTATTTTTTAGCCTTTTTTAATAACAAATTCGAATAAAATAATTATAACATAATAAAATAATTTAAATTAATTAGACTTTTTATAGTTGAACATTTTTATAACTTTTTTTATAAGTATTCGTATTATATCCGGGTTTATTATAAACGTTATTTTTTTATTTTTTCGTTTAAACCATTTTATAACGATTATTTTTAGCTTTTATTAATTGTAATTACTTATTATTACTTTTCTTTTTAGGTGTAAGAACTTTTATTTCTTTTATAATAAGCGTTTTCCTTTTTAAAGACGTATAGTTTTAGTTTTCCGGCGTTTATTAAGAACGTAGTTCGTTTCGCAAAAATAACCTTTTTGTTTTCGAAGAAAAACGATTTTGTATAAAAGTACTAGGTTACTTTTTATTAAAAGATTAACCGATTTAAATATCTTTGTCAGCAAGTTACCCTAGTAATTTTTAATTTCTTTTTACAAATAACCTCCCTGTTAAATCGGTTTAATAATATTTTTAAAAGTTTTTATAAATAGGAAAATAACGAAGTTAGTAAAGAGAATTAAAAAAACTGTTAATATAAATATAACTTAAACTTTTAATTCGAAAAAAACGTAATTAAAATCGAATAAAAGCAATCCTGCTTTTTTAAATCCGGATTTAATATTATCCGTTATTATAATAGTTTTAAACGTATCGAAAAAACCGGCGATAAATTTGTATTAGTAATATAAGTAACCTAACGTTATGTAAAACTTTCGATATATAACGAATAAAGGCGTTTTAATACAGAAAAAGAAGATACGTTCAAAAAATTAAATCCGATAAGAAAAATAGGCAGATATATAAAATATAATAATATTATTAGTTTTGTAAAGAAAATTGTAATTATTAAAAATAAAAAAACCTTTTAAATTTTTAATACGTATTTTTATATATTTATCGAAATATTTAATTTATTTTCAACTTAGTTTATTTATTATTTAGCCGTTTTCGATTATAATAATTTTTTAATTAGGTAAAAGTAGGTTATCGGCGAATTAATAAATTAAAATCAGAGCTAGCTTTAAAAATTAACAGTTTATATTACTATAAATTTCTCCTTAAAGGAGACGTAACCGTAGAACTAAATTAAATAAATGGATAGATTGTGTTATCGGTTACTAAGCTTTACCAAACCCCAACCTTACAAACTGCCCAGTTATGCCCCTATCGACGACCATTCTTAACGGAATTCTAGGCGGTTTTCGCAATCCGGAATAACCGGATAAATTATCGTTCGTAATCCTTTTTATATCGATTTAAAAGTTGAACTTCGACGTTTTTAAGCTTATTATCGTTATTTTCCAGTTTTGCTAATAATTTTTAAATAAGCCGGATATTTTTTGGTATAAGTTTATATAAAAACCGATTATTTCCGCCGTTTTAAATTAAATTATATTCGAAAATTAAAAGTAAAACCCGATTTTTTTCGGATAAGTTGTTAATATCGACGGAGGTATCGATATATTTTGTTCGGCCGATTATTTTATTTAAATCGGGTAACTTAATTAAAACCGTTTCCGTCGAGATTCGGGAAATACGGAATACTGGGATTTTATATTCGGACTTAGCCGGTATATTTTAGTTATCTTAATTAATAAAGGTTTAAAAAACCTTAAAATTAATCGAAGTTAAAAAAATCGTAAAACTGGCGAAAGGTTATAAAGCAGCTATCTTATACGGATTTAAGGTTTACCGCAAAAAACTTAATATCTTTTAAGTTATTATTTGAAATTCCCCTTGCTAAACCGTAAAGGGCATAAGGTTTATTAGGGTCGAAGCTTGTCGGTATTACGTAATAATCAGTTTTGAAATAAGGCTTTTTGCAACCGAAATACAATTTATCGTTACCGTAAAAACCATTAATAATTGCCGTATTCGAAAATACTAGGTAAAGTATTTATCGTATTAATTATTAATATAATTACTTTATATCTTTAACTTAGCCTAGATAATACGGCTTAAACCTAACGACCTTATATATTACTATAAATTATTCTCGATTTTTTAGTTAAGTTTATTTAAGTTTTCCATGTTTTCCGGTATTTGTAATTATTATGCCTATTATTATAAAAAAGTTTATTAAAAAATTTATTTTATCGAAATTATAAATATTTTTTTTCGTAATATCGTATTTCGTAATCATAATTCGAATGAACTTAATTTATTTACGAAAAATTATTAAATTTTCGTATAAAAATTTTAATAATTTATTTTTCGAATTTAACGTATTTTAACTTTTTTTCACTGTTTAATAAAAGTTAACGTTTAATTAATTCCGATACGTATCGTAACGCCTTAAGTATGTAATAATTTCGCTATATTTTTAACATATTAAAGCCGGATAAGAAACGCTTATATATAAGATTTGCTATTTCTGCAATGGCCCTATTTCTACCTAGTATACACCTGGCACACCTGCTAGTTCGCACCTAGTTTTCCTTTAAAGACCCCCTTATACAAAATATTAGCAAAACATATTTATTTTTAATTGATTTATTAAAATATATCCTTATTAATAAGATTTATAATAAATTTCAGTTATATTATAATAATATTTCTTAAAATTAACGTATTTTTAAGCGTTTTAATAATTTTACAACTTTATATAATAATTACTTATAGTTAATTAAGTTAATCGTATTAATTATAACCGAGTTAAGTATTTTTATATTTAATTCCAGTTCGAAATAACTTATTACATATTTAAGACAATACGTAATAATAACGAATTTTTGCTAATAACGTTTAAAGTCCAGGGCAGCCGTAACAGTTAAGGTTATCCTTACTTTAAATGCTATAAATGGCGTTACACACGCCGATAAGCTTATAAATATTGTTATTCCCTACGTATTACTTTATCCGTTACCTTTTTTACGTTTACCGCGTTTATTACGTTTATCGCAATAATATATAATTTTACTATTACGGCCTTAGTTTTATCCTTTCGTTACGGTTGTTTACGATTTCGTAAACTATATAAATAACGTATTACTTTAAACGTTATCCCGGGTTAAAAACGTAATTACGTTACGGCATACCCGTTACAAAAATCGAGGCGTAATAGTACTTTCGGACTTCTCGATAAGCTTTTACTATAAGATGGCCCCCCCCCTCACGCTCCACCCCCCCAACGCGCCACCATTTCCCATACAAAATCCATAAAATTGCGTATTTATAATTAATTAACTAAAATAGATATAAATAAACGCCTTCTTGAATAAAATTAGTTGCAAAATAGTAAAAATAATATATAATTTATAAATCATATTTTTAACGTTAACGCTAAGAAATAAACGGCTAAGTATTAAAATTTTTTCCTTAACAATTTCCCGTACAAATTGCTAACAAATCTGTTAACGTATAAAACGCTAAATAACTAAATGAAAAAAATAGATAAAAATATAAATTTAAAAGATAATATACGCATTTATACATAGATTATAAACTTTTAAATTGCACGTTAATATTCTTTTCCGTTATTATAATATTTAATATTATATTATTATTTCGAGTGTTAACATAAATATATTATACCTGAATTTTCTTTTTTAGTAATAATTAATTAAATAAAATACATATATATAAATATCCGGCTGAATTATATAAAATAAAGCCTGACTTTATGTTAATAATTTTTATTAATATCTTTTATTAATAAATTAATTTATAAAAGGTAAAATATTATAATTTTCATTTTATGTTAAAAGCGCATATAAAATCGAACTTTGTAACTTTTTAATGTGTTATTAAATAACCTAGTTATTATACAATCCATAAATAAATTTAAAAAATATAACTGGTAAATATTTAATTAAATCCGAAACCCTTTTATTTTTATCATTTTTATTGGATTTATAATAATGTTTTGAAAATATAGCGATTTCGGCGATTTGTATGGGAAATCGCAGGCGCGTTGGGGGGGTGGAGCGTGAAGGGGGGGTCCATCTTAAGCGCTTACGGCAGAATACTTCGTAAAGATTTCGGCGTATATAGGATTATTAGGTTTTTAAGCGGAAAGTTTTAAATAAAATTATTAAAGCGTTATAAAAACGATTACGCGTTTAAGTAATATATAATTTACGGATAAATAAAAAAAAGGTTTCGTTAATTTATATATTATTAATTGCGCTTTTTAAATAATAAAAATTATTTATTAAATTTTCTTAAATAACGTACTATATAAGCGAACGGCTTAAATAAACGAGCGGACCGTTTTTTGGCATTTTGCGATAACGAATTGAAATAAATTAACTATAACGTAATAAATTAATTTAAATTAATTAGATTTTTCGTCGTTAGATGTCTTTATAACCTCCTTATAAGTACGCGTATTATGTCCGGGTTTGCCGTAAATATTATATTTCCGTTTTTTCGTCCGAATTTTTTTATAATAATTATTTTCGGCCTTTATTAACTGCAATTACTTATTATTACCTTTTTTTTTAATTATAAGAGCCTGTGTTTTTTTTACAGTAAGTATTTTTTTTTCCTGGAGACGTATATTTTTAATTTTCCGGCGTTTACTAAAGATATAGTTCGTTTTACGAAAATAACCGTTTTCCTTCCGAAAAAAAACGTTTTCGTATAAAAGTATTAGGTTACTTTTTATTAAAAGATTAACCGACTTAAATATTTTTGTCGGCGAGTTACCTTGATGATTTCTAATTTTTTTTTACAAATAACGTTCCCGTCGAGTTGTTTTAGTAATATTTTTAAAAGTTTTTGCAGGTAAGGAAATAACGGAGTTAATAAAGGTAAGTAAAAAGACGGTTAGTATAAATATAATTGAAATTTTTAGCTCGGAAAGGATGTAATTAAAATTAAATAAAATAAATCCCGTTTTTGCGAATCCGGATTTAATATTATCGGTTATTATAGTAATTTTAAACGCGTTATAGAAGCCGGCGATAAAATCCTTTTTAGTAATATAAGTAACGTAACGTCGTATAAGATTTTCGATATATAGCGAATAAACGCGTTTTAATACGGAAAAACAGGATACGTTAAAAGATTAAAGCCGATAAAAAAAATGGGTAGATATATAAAATGTAATAATATTATTAATTTTATAGTAATTTTCGAATTCGATCGAATAGTAATTTTTGTAACCGTTGAGGATAAGAAAATATTTCGAATTTTTAATATGCGTTTTAATATGTTTATCGAAATATTTAATTTATTTTAAATCCAGTTTATTTATCGTTTAATCGTTTTCGTTTATAATAATTTTCCAGTTAAGTAGAAGTAAGTTATTAGCAAATTAACGAAGAAGGTGGTTTTTCCCGGTAAAAATAATAAATAAAGGCAAGGCCCAGTTTTAAAAGTTAACAGTTTATATTATTACAAATTATTCCCGATTTTTTTATTGGGCTTATTTAAGTTTTTTACGTTTTTCGGTATTTGTAATTATTATGTTTATTATTATAAAAAAATTTATTAAAAAACCTGTTTCGTTAAAGTTGTAAATATCCTTTTCCGTGATACCGTATTTTGCGATTATAACCCGAATAAATTTAAATTACTTACAAAATATTTTTGGATTTTCGTATAAAATTTTTTAATAATTTATCTTTCGATTTAAACGCGTTTTAAGTTTTTTTTACCGTTTAACAAAATTAAACGTCCAGTTAATCCCGATACGTATTGTAACGTATTAGGTAAGTAATAAATTTGTTATATTTTTAATATGTTAAAGTTGGATAAAAAACGCTTGCGTATTTAGGTTAAGGATTTGTTTGATAATCGATTTTTTTTCGGTCGGCGTTAATTTTCGCGAATTGGGGATAATGTCGGTTCAGGCGCGTTTACTGCGATATCGGGCTTTTAAGGTAGTTTCGGTAATATCGTATATAAAACTAAGCTTTTTATAATTAAGTTTTTAATTTTGTTTCCTAATTTAAACGGTTAAGTTTATTTTAGATTTTTTTGTAAAACGTTCCATAATGTTAATATTAAGAAATATATAAATTAAGTTGAAGACTTAGAAAGTTGAGAAATTTGGTCCGTTCGCTTGTTTGGGCTGTTTGCTTGTGTAGTACGTTATATTATTATTCGTTAATATTATTTATTAATAACTTTTTGATATAGGGATTTTTAAGCGTTAGGTAGATATTATAGTATATAGTATAAACATATAATATATTATATTACGTTTTAAAGGTATATATATACGGCGGTAACGGTTAAGTAATAAAATTAATTTACGTTAAAAATTATAATAACGCTCGGCAGTATTATTTTGTTAAAAAATTAATAGCTTTTTTCGAATAACGAAATATAATATTTTTTATTTATTTGTAATAGATAAAATCGCGGCGGAGTTAAATAACATGGTTAACCGTTACGTAATAAAATTTCGTTTTTTATTTATCGATTATTTTTATAAAGGTTTTATTTATAACGAAAAGGTTATTACGTCCGTTAAATAAATAACATTTAATAAAATTATAGTTATATTCCGTAAAAAAATTCGTTTAAGCCTTGTAATTAAGATATCGTAAAAAATAATAATTAGCTTATTAATAATAAATAAGAAACTATATAGTTTTCAAGTATTTGATAGTAAATTGATAATTATTATAGAATTTATTTATTAAGCGTTATTAAGTAACGTTAAAAGTTTTTTCCGTATATAAATATATTATGTATTGTTAATATAATAGGTATTCTTTACGGTTATAAGGAATAAAAAAATGTAATATTTTTAAGGGATAAAGTTAATTATTATATCCGGAATTATTTAGGTATTAAAGGTTTTGTTAATCGTTATTTTCCAGGTTTTTATTAAGATTTAAGAAAGTATTTTCCTTGTTACCGTTATTTTCGGTAAGGATATTTTTCTATTTTTTGCGGTTACGGAGAATAACGTTTTATTTATATGGATAATATATATTTATTATTGCGTATCCGGTAACGTTATTATTATTACTTTTTTAAGTTTTTCGTCGAAATTACAAAAGAAGATATTAAAATGCAGGATATTAAGTTTTTTTGAGAAGAATATATATTAAAACAATTATTCGAATAACGCCTTTATTTTATTATAGATAACCCCGAACGTTATATTAAAAACGTTTTTATAATTCGTATAGCCCGTAATATTTATATACGGTATCTTATAATGGTTGGTTT
Source organism: Monosporascus sp. CRB-8-3 (assembly GCA_004155055.1). NCBI lineage: Eukaryota > Fungi > Ascomycota > Sordariomycetes > Xylariales > Monosporascus > Monosporascus sp. CRB-8-3. The sequence continues at coordinate 64,587 of QJNZ01000495.1, forward strand.
TATATATATTATTTATGGTAATAATATACCAAAAACGTTATTATATTTCGATATATTATAAATACGTTTAAATATATATTGGTAATACGGTTAGGATTAACTTTTTCGTATACGATTCGGTAAGGATAATTTTTATTTCCGAGTTTTTTAATAAACGTTTAAGTTCCGGTAAAGTTATTTATTTTTCTTAGCTTTATTTTGAAAATATAGTTATTAACGTTTTTAGCTTTTACGTATATAAGGAAGTAAACGTACGTAATAACGTTACGATGGCCTAAGTCGTATTACCGATTTTATATTAACCTTTAATATAGCGCTTTTGTTTATCCGTAAAACGATTATATATGGGATTGCTTAAGCTGTCGTTTAAGGTTTTATCGTTAAGAAGATCGTAAATATAATTATATATATTTTAAAAAGAGTTTAATTCGAAAACGAACTTTTAATCCGTTTTAGCCGTAGTTTTTATATAATTACGTTACGTATAGCTAACCTTTTTCGTAATTTGCTTAATTCGTTTACCGGTATTCTGGTTTTTTTTAACCGTATTGCGGTTATAGGAAACGATTATTTAAATAGGTTTTTTATAACGATAATTATTATATTAACTACGTTTAATATTATAGCCGTAACGTTTCGCGTATTATTAAATATAGGCGTAAACGGGTTTCCAAGAATTAACAGGACGCCTGCCTTAAGGTTTTCCTTTTTTGGGATTCGGAATTTCCGTTATGGTAGCGAAATATGGCGGAATAACGGTATTATTATTGTTGTTATTATTGCGAAGTTTTGAAAAATTTAAAAAAATTACAACTGCAATTGTAATTACAATTGCAGCTGTATATAATTATATTGCTAGGTAGCGGCGGTATAGTAATGTAACGAACCTGTTATACGTCCATTTGAAAGTATAAGCAGTATCCGAAAAGGGTCTTAATTTGCAAGTAACAATAAGGCGAGGAATAATTCGATGGTTTATTCGTTAAAAAAATTTAAGGTACTTTTCCCTGAATCGGAGAACGGTGCAGTTGCCTTTAATTAAAAGCTTAAATTAATAGCTAGGGAGCAAAAACTAAATAGGTGCTATTTATATGCAAGGTCGTTAAGTTTAAGCCGTATTATTTAGGCTAAGCTAAAGATATAAAGTAATTATATTAATAATTAATACGATAAATATATTACCTAATATTTTCGAATACGGTAATTATTAATAATTTTTACGGTAATAATAAATTATACGTTTCGGTTACGAAAAGCTTTATTCCAAAACCGATTATTACGTAATACCGATAAGTTTCGACCTTGATAAACCTTATACCCTCTGGCTTTACGGTTCGGTAAGGGGAATCTTTTGGAATGTAATAACTTAGGAAATATTAAGCTTTTCGCGATAAACCTTAAATCCGTATAAAATAGCTACTTTGCAACTTTTTGCCAGTTTTACAACTTTAACTTCGATCGATTTTATAATACCTTTTCGAATCCTTATTAATTAAAACAGCTGAAATATACCGGGCAATTCCTATTACAAAATACCGGTACTTCGTAATTATAAAGTTTTTACGGAAAACGTTTTTTTAAGGTCCCTAAATTTAATAAAACTTTAAAACGAATTAAAAATATCGATACCTCCGTCGATTTAATTAATTTTTCCTAAAAAAATTGGATTTTATTTTTAATTTTCGGATACGATTTAATTTATATAAATAAAAATAATTAAAAATTAAACGACCTTATAATGGAAAATATCGACCGTATAAAGGAACTGCTAAAAAAATTAGATATAGGCGGCAAAAAGTTTAAAAACTTCGAAATTTATTTTTTAACTCGATATAAGAAAAATTACGAATAATAATTTATCCGGTTATTCCGGATTACGAAAACCGTCCAAAATTCGGTTAAGAATGGTCGTCGATAGGGGCATAACAGGGCAGTCTATAAGAAAATTAGGGCTTGGTAAAACTTCATAACCGATATTACAATTTATCTATTTATTTAATTTTGTTCTACGGTTACGTTTCCTTTAAGGAGAAGGTGCTATTTATATAAGAAACCTATTTATTATATATCTTAATCCTTAAAGTAAGTATACAGTAGATCTATATAATTTATTATTTTAAGTAAATTACAAAGTGTTTTATATAATCTATTAAATTAAGCAGATCACGTTAAGTTACGTAATTAAAAGAAGTGGAGTAAATCCACTTCTTAAAACTAGGTCTCCAACTTAGGTTTTGGTTGGAGATTTGTAACAGGTAGGTAGTGGCAGGTGTAAAAAGTAGGATCATTGCAAAAATAGCAAAAGGTTCACTGCAGAAATAGCAAATCTCTTATATATTTAAGTTAAGAATTCGTTCGATAATAGACTTTTTTCGGTTAGCGTTAATTTTTGCAAATTAAGGACAATGTCGGCTTAGAAGGATATACCGTAGTATCGGTTTTTAAAGTAAATACGGGGATATTATAAATAAAATAAAGTTTTTTATAACTAAGTTTTAGGTTTCGTTTTTTAACTTAAATAGCTAAATTTATCTTAGTTTCTTTTATAAGACGTTTTATAACGTTACTATTAAAAAATAAATCTTAAAAGTTAAATAATAAGTTAAGGAAATTTACTAATTCGCTTATATGGCCGACTCGTTTATATAATACGTTATACTTAAAATATTAATAATAATAAAAATAGCATTAATGCGACAATCTTTTATATGCTTTTAGCTTAGATGTAATAAGCCGCGTTTTTCGACTTATTTAATTCCGTTATCGAAAGACTCGGTAAAAATAAACCGGGCTTCCGGGCGCATAACATTATTTACCTTTTTAAAATTAAATATCCGTAAATATCATCAATACTATCAGGTTGCTTATTACTTATCGGCATCCAGTTAATTTAAAACCAAGTAAAAATATTGTCGTAAAACATTGTAAGGGAATAAAGAGTACTAGCTACTCCGTTATATAACTAAAAGATTAGCGGTTTTAACGCTTTATACGTTAGAAGTTCTTATCCGCACTTAAGTAGGATACGGCCTGGGGCCTATATTCTTACACTATTCCTTTTCTTATAGGGGAATCGTCCCGACTCTATAAAGTTATCCTTTTATCCTATAGCCGGCTTTTTGGCGGCAATTCGGCGATCCCTCGGCGATAAGCGTTTTTTGGATCCGTCGACTTAAACGCGTTAAACCCCTAAGGGCAAATGCAACCCTACCACTATCCCTATTATACCGTCGATCAATAGCTAACCTTGGCTACAGTTAATAGGGGGGCCTTTATTACTTTATTTAGTTATTAATCGTACGATAACCAATCGCCAACCATTATTAAATCCGAATAAATAAATTTATTTACCTTATAAACGTAATAAAAGCTTAACCGCTTTAATAACTAATCTTAAAATCCTTAACATCTTTAAGTTTTTTTAAATTCGAACTTTAAATTTAGTTATAACCAGTTAGCTAGTATACCTATAAAGCGTTAAAATAATATAAGGGAATAAAAAGAACTAGCTATTCCGTTATATAACTAAAAGATTAAGGGTTTTAACGCTTTATAAGTTAAAAGCTCTTATCTATATTTAAGTAGGATATACCCCAGGGCCTATATCCTTACAAATATTTACTAATCTTTATATAAATATAAACTTATATAAGCAAATAAAAAACTATAGAAATTTTATTTACGAGAAAATAACTAGCATACGGAATATATACCTAAAGTTATCGCGTTCCTATGCTAATATATATATAGCATAACGTATATTAATATATTCTAACCGTCTTGTATTTAATTCGAAACAGCTAATTACAAATTATCAATTAGCTTTTCGTAGTTTTTTAAACGATACGCGTTCTTATAAAACCGTATTTAAAATAATTACGTTTTAAATATTTTTAATACTAATATGTATAGGTAGTATCCTTTTATTAATCCTTTTATATTTCTTCGTTGATTATAAAATATCTTTAAATTTCACTTACCGAAAAACTATACCTCGAAAACGTTAAACCGAATAAAGCGAAATTAGAAAAATTAACGCATATTATATTTATTTCATAATTAATTCAAAGTATTTAATTTTAAATATTTCGAAATTAAGCGCCTTTTTTATAAACTTTAAATATCGTAAAGTATGTTAAAAAGTCGTAATAAGCTATATATTTTAAATATAGTAATTCGAACTCGCATTTTAAACCGATTACTTTTTAAACTTTATATATTTTAAAAATAACAAACTTTAATTATTACATATAATTTAATACAATAAAAGCACCTAAAGCATACCTACGTATTTAAAGTAATTATTTCTGCCTGTATTAACATATTCTAGGCCTTTTAAAGTAGTCGATATATTCGTACTATATTTTAAATATACCCTACGAACTATCCGGAATTATAACTAATTTAAAATCATATTCGAAAACGTTGAAATCGACCTTGTTTTAACGCTTATTTAAATATTACGTTTCTTTAGAATAAAATAAAAACTGTTTACGATCATTATGGCGAAAAAAGCTATATATAACTTAAAAAATCTATATATCCCTTCTTGTAATACGCAGAAAATCTTTTTTCTATATCAGATTATCGGAAATTAAAATAAAGCCGCTCGTAGAATCGATATTGCGCTTTCAGTTTAAAATTAACGCGTCCTTAGTACAAATCAAAAAATGAATACCGTAATTAAATATTTTGTCTACTAATATACAATAAATTATTTTTAATATAAAAAGTTAACTATAATATTAAAAGTATTAAACGTATATGAACCGTTTTATTATATATCTGCCGAAAAAACTATCCTTTTCCGTATAAATATCCTACGCGGTAAAATCTTCCGATTTTAAAGTAAATTCCGAAAATCTTTTATATATCTAGAAAAATATGCGGCGAACCGGCGCGAAAACCTTATCCTCGATAAAAACTTTTCGGACCTAATATATAAGCTCGTAAACACTTTACGAGAACTTAATAACTTAGCGCGCTTTAAATAATTACTCCGGACGTAACTCCTATATTAACACCTACCTCGATACTCTGCTGAACATTATTTAAATAGTTTTTAAAAATGAACTTAATTAATTAATTTATAAAACTCATTTAAAATAATTTAATTTTTTAGGTAAATACGGCTTTTAATATTTAAAAATTATTAAAAATATTTATTTCCTATAAAAATGTACAGTTCCTTAATATACTAAATCGCTTAAATAATAAAACATTAACGTTTTTTACGATACGTAATAGTAATATTATTAACGTAAAAAAACATATTTTTTAACGAAAAATAAAATAAAAGTTATAAAAAAGGGAATTAAATTTAAGTTTCTTAATATATTAATAAAATCAGCTTACTATAATAATAATAGTTTTTAAGCTATATAAAGCTTTTTTAATTAATAGGAATTTATTACGATATAAATACCTTCGTTAGAATATATATAGTGGTTAAAGGAATTAGGTGTAGGGTGTCCCTAGGGCAACGGAGGGGGGGGCGCGACAGACCTATTATTTGTATGTATGTAGCCCAGTTCTAGCTACTCCTACACCTTCTTACAACCTAGATTAATCAGAATAATAGCGATACCCCGAATTGCAATCCGTTTCCTTACATGGTAACATCGTCTGGTTCCCGTTTCTTAACATTTTTAACCGTTAATTAATATTTAAGACTACCTATTTTAT
>QJNZ01000496.1:0-70158 GCA_004155055.1 Monosporascus sp. CRB-8-3
ATTTGACACGGACAAACGGTTCTCTCGTGTAACTGCGGCAGGCTGAGTGTATCAGACAATCTGACGCCGAGGCGGTTGTGTTCTGGACCCTGAAACCTTGAGTCTGTAGTTATCCCCACGTGCACTAAGTATCGCCGGCAACAAATCATTACATTACCATAGGTACTTACCTAAGGTACGCAGGAAGTGGTAGGTTGTGCGACAGGTTGAGCATTTCATACGGCCAGATGTGCAATAAAGTAGTGACAGGATCCTGCTACAAAATAACTCATATGTAGGCAGCCGGTGCGGCGAGATATCGGAAGGCGACCAAATCTATGGAGTTATCTGGGTTAAACCGATAAAGACTAATAATAGTGCCGTTATTCTAAGCTATAACCGTTTGACCAGTCTTACTTGATATCTTTAATGCGGGCGCTGAGATGCAGACGGTAAGGCTGAGCTGGCTGGCTGGCTGCCGTGGTTGGAAGAACAGGAGATGGATGGAGGATGACAGGTGGTGGTTACTAACTATGATGCAAGCAGGCTCTATTCTAGTCGGATGCAGGCGGTGGAATTCGGCCGTGATTGGCGATGTCCAGATCGGCAGAGTGGGTAACTGGCCGCAGTCTCCCACGTTTTTTCCCGCTCCCACCTCTTCCCCACCATGCACGGGAGATGCAGATGACCGCCAGTCTAAAGAACTATTTCCAGCATAGCCGTTCATTCTTGACACGGGGCTACGTATCATTCTCGACTGCCCACTGGTATTCGGCCCATCCACGAATGATATATGCTACCTACGGCGGGTTGGTTGGAGTAAAGGTTGAGCACATGGCAGATATCACACTCGCAATCCAACCATACCATCTGTGGGGGATGGGTATTATCCATAAAACCTCCCTAAGCGCTTTATGCCACCCCAATCACAAAGCGAATATCTACTAGCCTATCCGCTTACTATAAAGCTGGAAGTGGGTGTGGTGAGTGATGGTGGGTAAGAATTTGCACAAATCCTATCTGTTTCTGTCCATTCGACATTCTGCCCCGTCATATCCATCCATTCATCCACCGAGTGCCAGCCTCAGGTAGGTCTGGGCTTGGAGAACAGCGGAGCGCGCCGCCCGATGGCAGGCGAATGAATCGGGGTTGTAGGAGTTGCCTTCGAAGTAAAACACGTTGATGGTGTAGTTGGTCGATCTGCTACTGGGTGAGATGCTGTGTGATTTAAGTACATCAATCCTGTGTAAGATAGAGTAAGAAGTCAACGCTGTAAAGCAGGTCCAGATGTCATCCGTCCACACACTTGCACCAAGATACTTCAAACAGAGTAACATAGAGCCAAGTATGTGGACGCACGGCAGGCGGATGTTGCCCATCGCCGTTGTCGCCTCTCGCTCCGAATGCCAAATGAATGTGTGTGACCACACGTTCGGTGGATGGGAGTGCAAAAAAGCCACGCAAGAGCATTGCCGCCTTCCGGCGTTCTGATTCCTGGGATTATTTATATACTTGCCCGACACCTACATGCATGTCTACAGAGGAGTTTCGGGTTCATCGTTGGCTTTCGTCATCGCCGCTCATCTCCCACTTCCACAGTGGGAACCGACGCTACCCCGCGCCGACTTGCAAGCGCGGGTGTCAAACAGACCATTACTGTCGCCCTGCCCGCTATCTGATATTATTTTCCCATTTACATCTAATACTCCTGCATCCCTCAGCTGAGAGTGTTTCGAACGGACAGCGTCCAATCTCTAACTCTCGGTATTATACGACATCGGCGTCGGGTTAGCAAACAAGAGATTCGGGTACTTCGCATCCTCCGCCTCCTCCGCCTCGTGAGTGGACGACAGCCGGTTGAACAGCCGCCTCTCAACTTACGAATCATACTTGGCTATACACAGTACCGGCTTTCAGCAACCGACTTCTAATCCGAATCAACCGGGAGGCCTCCTTTTTTGATCTCTCTGTTATCCGTTATCCTCCTACGGCGAAGGGACAAACGGATCGTAATCAGTTGTCATTGTTAGACTGATTGGCGGGCGCTGCCTCATCATTCATTCCATTTGGTTCGAATCACCGGGTTTCGCCTCATCCAACACCAGGACGGAACCGGGGGCTCTCTCGACCAATTCAAGCCGAAAGCCAACAAATCTACCGTACGGCCGGCCCTGAGTCAGTGCACGGTTCTATCGCCAACCTCACCGATCAAATTCTCAGCGAGCCGTCTGTTGCTTGCTTACGCCTCCTCGGCATCATCCTACAAGGGCCATCGATGGACCGTAATTGACGATCCGCGAATGATCCCGGCATATGAAAATTTTTCACTCGTGTAGACGGCCCGCGTCGCTGGAACTGACCTTCCGCTTTCCGCGAGAATGTGAGAAAAGTTCCAGTTCGTATCGGTATCGCTGCACACGAAGACGATACAATTTCGCTAAGTGCCAAGTGCAATTTGGCAATAACCCCGGGTCCTTGAAATCCCCGGGAGGGGCCTCGCTCCGAAAGTATTGATATCCGATATCTACCAGAAAAAAATTTTTCAGCAGGGGGATTCACAGGAGATATCGCTCCCCGAGCATTGTTTATCGCGACTGACCCTGGGAGTGATCAAACGTCAGCGGCCCCATCGGGAATGACCTTAATATTCAGCCAACAAGGTGACTGTGACTCAAACCATCACGATTATTGTCGCATCCAGGTTATTCTGGTTTACAACTCCTATTCCTACCTGGAATATCGGTCCATTCAGATGCGATTACGGTATTACTCTGCCTCAATTGGTTCCTATTTTGAAGGCGATATCACTGTAGTCAGCAGTGACTCTAGCGACTCAGCTATTCGGACGTTGGAGTGATCCGTACCATGAGTAGCTGAGCAGCAGGCGATAATCGACCACTAAGACGCCCTAAACAGGCGACGAAAATCGCTAACTCCGGCGGGTACGACAAGGGCTTGTGATACCAAAACCCAGCAGGCCGATTGATTGGGGAGAGTTCTTGGGTGGCAAAGTGCGAAAGAATTGGTCTCGGACGTTGTGGCTGGCTCCAGGTCCCGCTTTTCAGGTGACAGGGTAAAAGGGGCGTATATCTAAAGCACCCCCCGGCTTACTCGCCCCCTCCATTACGAAAAAGTCCAGTAACGACCTTGGCGCCCAAAATACAACCCTGGACCACAAGCTGCCATTTTTTTTTTCTTCCTGCCTTCTCAGCAAGGCATCCCTGCCCCATTCCCTGTATCAATTTTACTGGTTGTACCTCTTCGTACCCAAAAGGAGTGTGCGGTTGACTCCTCCGATATTCCTCGCACCACAGAAAATATTATTAAAGCGATCATTGCCCGACCACACCATCATTCATACTCTTCTCTTCTCTCAGCTTTGGCACTTTGTTGGCAATTTGCCATAACAATCTTCTTAAAAAGACTTGCAATCCACTGTTGATTATTCATCAACGTTGCCCCCCAAATCGATTCATCGGTTCTGGACATTCAAGAGTCCAGAAACTACTAGCACATTCACGGTCAAAGTCGGAGTATTTTGACTTTGATGCCCAAGTCTCCTTGGGGGATTTCGACGCTATAAATCTTGACATGTTCTCATACAGAAGACGGTTTTTCTCCCCTCTTCCAACCGACTACATACCAAGGTGACCGGGTCACTTCCTCCCGCGTCACGACACAGGCGCGCACTAAACGAACAAAAAGATTTATTGGGAAGAACACGATAACGATTCGACGCCGCAGAGGGGCGCGATAGGAATTTTGTGAGAGAAAGAGCGAAAAGAGTTGTGGTGTTTTCGGGTGTCGACACGACATCGCAGTATCCGGAAGATGAGTTACGGGTCGCCTTACAGTCCCAACCGGGGAGGAGACTATAACAACTATTATAGCTCTCGGAGTCCGTCACCGACTCCCTCGCCTCACCACTATAGCAGCTACTACGCGGGGCCGAAGACTCCCCAGCGACCAGCGACTCGGGCTCACACTCGCGGCGCCAGCACCGGCTTCAACGAGTTTCGACCGTCGACGGCTTTCTCGCCACGCTACAAGAGCACCGGCGAGTACGCCACAGGCCCAAGCCCGAAAGTGAGTTCATCGCGAAAGCACTGTTTCTATGGGTCGCATGATCATCACCCCACGCCGAAGCGCGAACGCCGCCGCTCTTACTCTAACTATCGGACCCTCTATGGGGACTCCGACGAGGACGAGGTCATTGAGGTTCACGGCGTCAGACATGTGTTTCTTGCACAGCCTCGGATCCGCACATACGAGGATTATTACCATTATGCTGCTGCTGCTGCGGGACATGGCACTGATTACTACTACTACCCGCAGGCTCATCCGACCTACCATGACAGAGAGAGGACGGATTATCCTCGCTATGACGAGTTGCCGCCTCGTTCTGCGACAAGGGTCGCCCACCACTCGTCGCGAACCCACGGTCGCCACGCATCCACCAGCGTCCATCCGCCACCCGCGCGTCCCCAGACAACTAAGCCTTCGGTTGCTCAGAAGAAGAAGGCTACCGCTCCTGCACCCAAGGCAACTGAGGCTGACGCCAAGAAGCACAAGATCCCCGCCGGTTATTCGCTGAAGAACTGGGACCCCACCGAGGAACCCGTTATGTTGCTTGGTAGTGTCTTTGACGCCAACTCCCTTGGCAAGTGGATCTATGATTGGACCGTTTTCCGCCATGGAGCCGGGACCCCCATCGCGGATATGGCTGGTGAACTTTGGCTCCTTCTCATCCAGCTTTCCGGGAAGATAAAGCGCTCCGAGGAGATCATTCCAGAGGTCCGCACCCAGGAGAACAAGGAGATGCTTGAGGACTTTATTGAGAGTGGCGAGAGATTGATGGACAAGCTGCGGTCCCTTCTCAAGCGATGTGAAGCCCCCATGCTGCAGGCCGCGAAGCGAAAGGGTACTTCCGAGCTTGGTAAGAACTCCGGTGTCGAGTTCGTCGAGACAATGTTTGGCCGCGAGAGAGAGTTGGAGAAGACCGAGCGCTTCATGCAGTCCGTCCGCCTTTGGAATCTCCGGTTTGATGCCAATTGTGAGATTGTCATCAAGAGACCCACCGCTTAGGAGGTGACCAGGCATTTCTTTTACGCGTCTTCACCCACAGGCCAGGAAACGGATCCGAGGTCTCATACTAAAAACCACCAAAATATGATGGCGCAGCCATCGTGTATCACTATGGGTTACCTGCTTTGGATCATTCCACACCATATGTTCCGGATTGGCGCACGGGTCCTTTATATGTTATATTACACGGTGCCTCGGGGCTTCCTATGATGCATCCGACTGGAGAAAAGCCTGGATTTCCGTATCTTTTGTTTATGATACCCCAGTTCGAGGAGAGAGCGAGAAGCGCGCGAGCAGCTCACGAAGAAACGAGCGTTAGAGTTTCACAGGACCATTTGGGAATAGAACAGTCGCCAACCGCGGAGGGATATATCTTTACTTGCGCAGGACAGCATTATTTGTGGATTCATTTCAGGAGGATGTTTGCGCCTTGCTATATATAGGGGTTGCATGATACCCACGTTATTGTCTACTAACACACATCATTTAATGTCACTTTTTTCCTTTGTCATTGGTATGGGAGGAGGGCTTGTACTCGGCCACTGGGCTGGCAGGAAGCCTAAGCAGCGGGGGCGTTGGCGTCAACAGAGACTCGCCACAGATGTTTGTTTCGGTGTTCGGGGTTTTACTGGCTGGCTAGATAATATCCTCACTTATTACAGCTTCCTGGACAAATTCGTCCCTAAAATAGTATTATATTTACACCATTCTACGTGTTCTCAGCCGTGCTATTTCTGGTGAGGCTCAGAAAACCAGGCCCCATATGCCATGCACACTACGCACATTTGATGCTGACCCGAGCGACCTCGGGGCGTCGCAGCTAGCCTTGCCTGCTCTGACCATTTAGGTTCCCACGTAATTTTGCATCATGCACAGCCCGATCTTTGGGGCTTGTGCCCTGGTCCCAGCCCTACTCTGCACGTGTGTGCCCAGGCGCGGGCCGGTTCAAGGCATTTTCGGTTTGGGTTTGGTTAGGTTACCGGGCGTCTAGCCCCCGCCCTGCTGGTGCTGCATGTGGTCCCCCGGGTCCCCCACTCCACGGACAGGACAGGACATGCCTGACAGGGCGGGGCGGGGCTCCGTGCACGCACGCACGACAAACGCCCCGCTCCACATAACCACCGACCGGTTCATGCAAGGCTCTGCTCTCCGCTCTCCCTCTGGTCTTGTTCTCTCGGCCGAGATATGTGGGGCCCGGGCAGGGGATACCGTAAGGCTGGGTTCGGCTGCTGGCCCGGGCTGTCTGGCCGACGATTACGTATCGATTACATCATCTGGATGTCAACTCCGAGTCGAGGGGACATTTCGGTTGGTCTTGGTGGGAGAGATGTGTTGATGGTTGTATTCCGTAAGGGAATTTAGGCTGCGGCTGACCTACTCTTGCGGGATCTGGAGGAGGTGCGATAAGGGATTAAGGTATGGTGCGTTTGCGCTTGAAGATGCTGCCTTGTCTACGTCCAAGAAGATGAGTGCATGGGTCGGAATGAAATGCGGTTTCGTAGATGCCGTCGGTGCATGACTATCTGTCTTGCTGGGGAGCCGGCCGGCAGTGCATGTTTCTTGGCCTAGGAATTGGTGTAACTTAGATGGGTGACGGTCTCCGTGTAACATTGCGGATATGCCCCCTCTTCGAGGGGAAAGGGCACCTGGCTTTAGGACTGAATGCAACTGTAATTGCTTTAACGTCTGTAGTCGATGCAGGGCCCGTCCGAGTTAACTGGAATGGCGTACAAGACCCCTCGAATGGTTTCATTTTCAGCAGATTCTCCAGCCGTTCGCTACGGCGGATTCCATCCACGCAGCATACACTCTCCGGGATCGGACTGCTGCATCTAGTGCTTTATACTCGTATTTTGTGTTTCGTGCAGCCCGGAACAACGTGCGGTCATCTCTTTCAAAGAGTTATACCCTCCACCTTCTAAAGTGAAATAATCCGATTTTCCCCTAGCAGTGCAGGTGAAACACCAAGATAGCAGCATTACACAGTTCGATCCTTAGATATCGCACTTCCTGGAGTCCCATGTGAATTATTCGTGACCATTCGCTGGCGACTTGTGTAGCTTTCTTTGTTATTGGTTTGCGTCTGGTCCAGGGCGCTCGGGTCTAGAAGGGGCGCGTAAGGAGCAATCTGCCTGCCGAATGGAGGGAGTACTATGGCCCGGTGGCTATGTAGAGTTACTCTATTACGATGCATGCCTTGGGGCTACCAAAGGCAAACTGAATCGATGCTGGGTTATCTGCAGACAACGCGGGTCTCTGCTGCTCCGGGACGCCGAAATCTGAGCCCATGGCCATTGATAGTGTAAGTCCGGAGGAAGCATTACATTAACCGGGAGTTGAAGAGATATGCATAAGTGCTTCATACCGAGGGTAATTATACGAACGTGTGTTGTACTCGATAGTAGTCGATCCCTTATCCATCATGACTGTACTTCATTGCAACGCGTGCAAGCAACTTACGACTCGACTTATTCTGTTAGAAGTCTATCTGATATAAATAAAGAGACCTTACATGCGAATTTACTGTGGGCAGGACTGCGACAGGGCATTCCTTAAGCTTGGTAATTACCAGCTATTGTTACACTGAATACCCGAAAAGGGCCAATATCGGAGCCGGGGACAGCAACAGGTTGCTTGAATTCATGGCATCGCTCTCTTCTTAGCAGTGAACCGTTCCGCGGAATACGGGCGGCCGAACAACCCGAAGAAAGTTAATTCATGGTTCCTTGATCCGTGGAACAGATTGGAAGGCATTAGTGCCAAAACCCTACGGGCTTACTCATCCACTGTTTAGCGTGCCGAGTTCAGGCACATGCTAGCCCACACCAGCACTTTCTCTCGAATTTCAACGCCGAGGCAGCTTCTCAACGGTGCCTTGATTCTCAGGTCAGTTCTCAAACCTAGCAATTTCCTTACGAGAGATGCGGTTGCATCGAATCTGGTTAACATTAATTGATCTTGGTCGCGCCACTGGCCACATCTCGCATAACACGCTAAGATTGCGAGGTCTTGCTGCCCATACCCTCCCGAAATTGCTCTGCGCACACAAAAGTCGCATCGATGCAAACATCCATCTATCTTGTTTACGAAGCACATCTCGGCACAATTCCCACGAAACTCGACCAGCGGAAATATTGAAAGAAGACTAACTCCTATGCATCAACGCAGTTGTAGCTTGCACCAATCGGCAATGAATCCCAATCCCGGGTCAGATCCTCTCCGTCTGACACGAAGTCTGAGGCGCAAAATTTTGATATTCCTCGAGAGCCGCCAAGATTCCTCTAGGGTTCTCCGTAGCGCTAATATTTTGCAAGCGCCATCTCAATCTTAAAAAATTTTTTTTTAACTTCAATTTCATTTATCGGCCCGGAGACGCGGTCTCGGAGGGGTGTGCATATCGCAATTCACGCCAGGATTCGCATTATACTAGGATACCATGATACCCAGGTTCCCTTGTTCTTGGTACTAAGCCTTCGTCCCCGGTTAGCACCCATGCACTAGATAGGCTTCTGCAAAGGTCAAGGAGCCGCTCCGGGGCCCGTGGGTTTGTTTACGCGGAGTGGGGATTTGCCTTGGCTTTTGAATCGACATGTCAAGCTGTGTCTGATGGTTCTCTTCCCGAAACATCAATCGTTCGACTGCTTCATCCGGGATGATTTTTTCTGCTGACGATGTCCTACACGGTCGAACTAGCATTAAGGTGCTTCTGCGTATGATCCTCCTTTTCTTTCTTATGCTGTTGGAAGTTTTATCTCGCTCCGTATTGGCTGCCTGCTTGGCTTACGGTTCGAGCAGGCCATGCAACGCGCGGCTGACATTCCCTGTCATCGAAAAACTTTTTCACCCCTGCCATTATCTGACACGATATTACAGTCCCACGAGGTTACGAGGGCCGGACTTGCCAGGGAATCGGATCCTTTGCCGTACTGTGCAGCATCTGTGGCGTATGAGGCTCATCTACGGATATGCCATTCCGGGGCGTGAATCAAACGCGCGCGCACCTACCTGTCACCTTTGGCGTCTGGTCTGAGTCCCGAGTCTTCCAGCCACCAAAATACATGCCCTGGAATTGAGATATCAATTCGCACAAAGCGAATAAAAGACTTTGCTTCCTTCCGACGCGGTGAAGTAAACCACGGTGGATTGTCGATCAGATCCTGCAATGGTGGTGTTCTCCCACTATCTTCATCTTATTCTGTGATAACCTAATCTCTCAGCAAATGAGATACGAGCAAGTATGGCGTTTGGGCGTCTATTGGGGAAGGCCCGTCGATATCACATCCGCGCTGCACGATTATTGTACCTGGGCATGCTCAACAGCGTCTGTACCACCAATCATGAAGATGTGATATGCAGGACACTCTCAACTCAATATGGTTGGGGGCTGAAAGTAGCGCACTTGACCCTCCCTATGCAACCATGTGCGATGCACGATACACATAGCCCGATGCACGTCTTTCAAAGATTGCGGTGATGTAAACGCGGTTTCAAAGTGCATACACATTAGTGACATATGCTGCGGTCGAAAATAGCACTTTCGGTGATGACCAACTTCTCTGACCACCCACCACTGCCGGACGAGCAAGTACCGTATTATCTCTTAAATCTGGTGAAAGCTAACAAAAGGCTAATGCAGGTGTTCCCACTTCTTTCCATGAGCCATCTTTCAATCCGGTTAGTTTACCGTTGCCGTAAGCTATTTGCAGTTAGGCTGAGATAGGGGAGCTCGGGGCACATCGACGCTCGACTTAATAAAGTGTTAGTCGCCCGTTAGCTTTCTCCGGATTTAAAGGGATAATACGGCGTATACGATGCCATACAATACCCCACCGAAAAGTCAGATCACTCTCCAAATGCTCTACTGTGCCATACCGGTGTCGCATCCCTTCAAGTATTTTACTTTAGTAGGGCTATAGGTCGTGCCAGTTTCCTAGAGCTGCCTATGCTCATCTATTTCGCGGGGCTGGTCCATCATTATACGCACTCCCCTTCCCCTCACAGACGCCATCATTAATCCAACATCCTGAGTTGGATGCATCGAGGGCGGCGGGCATATCCCGGTTGGACACCCGGTCCACCCTTTTCCTCGCTAGCTCCCGCTCCCGGGCCTGTTAATGCAATTAGCCTGAACTTATATTTGCATTTTGCTTCCTGGGCGATTGATTAATTATGAAATACGTACAAGCGCTGAATGTTAGTAATCTGCGTCTCGAACGAGCAGCGGCATTCGACGACCAAATTGGCAGCTAGGAATGACTCCTGGTATCTGCTACGACTTGAAAGGAACGGGTTTTCTTCGGGGCCTGAGACCTTGTATCTATTCTACAGTCAGCGAGTGCTTGGCCTCGGACGGGGCCCCAACAATAAACCATATTCATATTCCGAATCGGGTGGCACATGTCAGCGGGCACGCAAGTAGCTGCCAAAACGAGAGATAGAACCGACGGCATCATGGGCGGTCCACCAATAGGAGCCCTGGAGTGTAGTGACATCGGGACTGGAACTTCGCGACTGTTGGCTCACCATTCTGGCTCCTAACCAACCACCAGCCGGAAGAGACCGAAGCCACATACGGAGTGACCCCTACATACAGCTCACAGTAGCCCCTCCCGCACCACCATCAACTACCTATGCTATATACCCATATTGCCTATTATGTCTCACTGCGGAAAGAAGCGGCGGGAGGGGGTTATAGGTTCATGCTGACTGCGCCCCTTCCCCTGCGCGCTGAACCTGCAGCGTAACCCTCCCGCCGTCTATCCGCGCTCTCTATCTATATCCGAGTTCTCGTGTGCTTCAGCCCACCGGTCAGTGATTCGCCTGCTGTTGGAGGGCGGACGGTACCCGAACCCGAGGCGGTGGTGTGTATCCACCCTACAGCATTGCCCTCACGGGAGGCTGGACCACTCAGTGCCCGTCAGACCAGGCGACGGGATGGTCTTAGGGCCGACTCGCCTGTGGCATTCTTTATTTTTAGTTTGCGCCTGCATTAGGACTGTTGACTGGAGATTATAAACTACACCACCATTAACCATGTGCTTCACGTCGCTTACTGCGCTGCTACGCTGCGCTGACTTGATGTTGTATTAGTCCGTTACGCAGGTTCTCTTTATTCGGGCCCAGCCTGACTAGAACGATTACCCCGCTCTGCACGTCTCCGCCTGGGTCGGTAACCAGCCACAAGGGAGAACTCTCGCTGTACGATGTACGACGAAGGCAAGCCGCGCGCACGAGGCCCCGTACCGTATGTCGGCACTGTCGCACAAGGCGAATCAGGAACATCGAGGCAGGGTCACGGTCGGGGCGGATGATACGGCGAACGCACGCCGCTGATGACGATGGTCGTCGTCGGCATGCACACAGCCGCGGGCCCGGCGCGGTTGATCGCAGGAAAACACATAGATAGACAATCCAGCGTCGTCGAGTCGTACGCGGGCCCCTTGACCGAAGCCTCGGTGACCTTATTAGGGATCGGTGGGATATGAATCTCGTACGCACCCGGCTGCTGCGGTGCCCCGTTGCTTCTGGGATGAGAATAGAAACATCGGCGTCGCGGTTCAGGGGGGCGTGAAACAATACACGGCGCGGGCGGAGAGTGGGAGACGTCAAACCATGCTTAAAAAGGCCATTCCGTGATGAAATCATCTTGTTCACGCCCGCGTCGTACCGATCTTCACGGTTCGCGGTGCACCGTGGGGGTTCCCCTCACCGCTTGCCGGTCGCACAGTTTCAGATGTCGTGGGCGTACGCCATCGTTACACAGCGATTATCGTGGGTGGGCTTATAAATTTGTATGCCGAGATGGTCCTGTAAGGTCTCCCGAAACGGCCTGGTGGAGGAGGCTGGCCGGAGACGAATATGCTATTGCCTTCAGCTCTAGAGCTACCTCTATAAAATGGTAAAATCCATAGAAGCTACAGTCTTCGAATGGCCGAGGCCGCTATAAGTATATTGGCAAGTATTCTGGAGAAGTGTCTAGCTAAGGACTCGTGATATCCATGAAACGCTCTACGAGGCGTCGTAAACACCACCATTACCGATGACAAATAGAGTTGAACCAGTTCCCAGGTTCCAAACAATAATAAATACAAGAGATATACATCTTACAGAGGCCAGTTAATGCTTTGATCGCGTCTTGCGGCACGAATAGTGCCCTGTGATGCAACTACGTTGTCATATAAATTTCACGTGACATGATTACACCATGTGTATGGATTAAATATCTGCGCGGTTCGGGCTCAGATGAGTTATGAACCTTCCGCTAATAATCCTCGGTGGAATCGAAGCTTCGGTCGGTTCTCCTGGACGGCTTCCCCTGCCTCAGCGGTGCTGCTGCTAGTTCCTAACTCTCTCATCCCGGGTCCTCTCGCGAAGCATCTTGCCTTTCTTAGCATTGCCCTTCTGGTTTGCCTCGATACGCTACAAATTCGTTAGCCTCAATAAATGCCGGAATAAGTAAAGCGACAGAGATATAAGAAGATATACAAAACGTACTTTTCCCTCCCCGGCAACGTTCCAGGCCAGTCTGTTAACGAAAGGGGTATCGAAGAGCGCCTTTACGGTCCTTTTGGACACCTGCTCGTGGTAGGGGCTGTTAGCAAGGATTCATTGATGGAATTCTGTATCAGTTGGATCAATGGAATCTTACCCTAAGTTGGTTGAGGACCTCGTTCCATCTCCCCGCGAACGTGTCGAACGTCTTGCACCGGTTCGACATCCTCCTGTCCGTGGACCAGCCGGCTACTTGGCATTTCCCCAGCTGTGCGTCCCTACACGCGGACTATATTTTACACGCTTTGTTAGTAACCAAATCAAGTACGGGTAGCTCTGAGTGGGGGAAAGCTGCTTACTAAGAGCCGCCAGCCCATGAGTTCCAGCTCCAGATCCGACCAGAAGTGCTCGAGCACCCTATTGTACGCCGTGAGCCTCCTCTTGGCGCCGCCCTCGGCCTTCTCAGCCTCCGCGGCTTCCCTGGAGCCCTCGAGCTGCATCATGGCGTCGACCGCCTGGCGAACGAGTCGGCGCCGGCCGGCACTGTCCTGGGGGAGCCCCTCGAGGCTCCCTTCGTCTGTATCGTGCTGAGCGAGGTACTGCTTGAAGAGGTCCTCGGCTTCCGCTTCGCTCTTGATGTAACCCTTGTATCTTCCGGTTTTGGAGTCAGGCACGCCTATGGTTCTGTGTGATGTGGTTCTCTCTGTATCATGTGCGTTTGATCTGGAACCTTCGTCCACGTTGGTTATGGTGCTCTCTTGGGTCATGT
This sequence comes from Monosporascus sp. CRB-8-3, assembly GCA_004155055.1. Lineage (NCBI taxonomy): Eukaryota > Fungi > Ascomycota > Sordariomycetes > Xylariales > Monosporascus > Monosporascus sp. CRB-8-3. The sequence goes on from QJNZ01000496.1 coordinate 13,325, forward strand.
AGCTACAAGTGTCACCATTCGGAATGCCGGGGGTGTTGGTCATTGGATGCAATAAAGTGAAGTCCCTAGCCGTGTTCATAGATGCTTGTGGGTCGTAGTCAGGCGTGGCAGTGCTAAAAGTGTCATACAGTGGTGAATCCATATCTGCAGAATGCTGGCTAGTCTGAGGAAGCTGGACTGGTAAGGCCTCTCTGGGGGACGACATCCTCGTAATCCTTGCCGGAGACAGCGAGTCTGTTCTGCCACGAAGACAGATGCCGGGGATCCCAGGGAGAGTTGCTGATGTAGTGGTACTATAATGAGACAGCTGAGCTAACATGGCCGTATACCCTGGAGCAAGGCTTGAGAAGCTAGCTGGGCTAGCCTGACTGATACTAGATGTCAAGAGATTATGAAACGTATGGGAGCTGCAATGTTGGTCGACGTTATCCTGGCCTGCGGCACTGTCGCATCCTGCTGGCCCAAAAGGATTATCAGAATGGTCTGCGAAGTTATCATTTACCGCCGCTGACTGGTTGTGTGAGGTTGGTTGGTATGGCATGGAGATGCTATCCTTATTGTTCGTTTCATCAGCCCAAGCACCGGTTCCAGAGGCCATCAAGCGTGGATCGATGTCTGAGAAATCCATCGCTGGAAAATGATCCATTATTGATGATGTAATATTGCGTGCGATGGCTGAGGATGAAGATGCGTAATTATCGGTCAGCCCTGGGGCAACAGTTGGAGACAGAAGACTTCATATAAAGGCGGGATAACGCGTGAGTGGTACCCTCAGTTGGCAGGTATACAGTCCGTCAAGCGTCAGACTATGGATGTAGTCGTCTGCTGAGGTTATAGCAATGTTCGGGTACGGCGGCTGGATCCTGTGCTGGTTTTGTCGAGAGAGAAAAGGTGTAATTAAGAAGGGCTCAGTGGTGAAACTTGCTATTTGACAGGGGCGAGAAGCCGGATGATGTATACCATAGACCATGACTAGCCACAATAGGGAGAATGGCGACAAGTGACTGGCAAAACAATATCAGCTCGCGGGCAATGGGAGTACTATGACAATAAGAGCGCCATTAACTGGGAGTAGTGGGAAGTTTTGCGGTATAGGACACAAGCCGTAATGGACCTCTAATAGAAGGAAGGTCGTCGACTACGGCAGCAGCAATTCTTGTGGGCACCGAGGATGGGCTGCGAATGGCTCATAATGCATTTATCAATCAGTAGGTTGCCAATTAAGAATGCATAGGGTTTATATGATACCGTTTTTACCCACACCTAATCTTTCCGCGTTCTAAGGCATTGTTATGTGGTATTGTTTGAAGACCGGGATTCAACGTTCGACGCGGGCTAATGACAGCTCTAACCTGTTCCAAGTATGAGGGTACGAAGGATAGCATGGCCGCCATCAACTGCAATAATAAATCTACCATCTTAGGCCTGTCTCCAAGCAAACCGTAACTACAGCATGAATAGGTATCGTATGAAGCAGCGTTCGTACTCCCATGAAATGATTTAGGTCGAGACTGATTCATAATGAGATGCATAGGACGTGGGATTGGTAGATTGTTGCAGGACGGTAGTTTGCGAGGAGGGGAACGGAGGCGTATGGGGAGGATTAAAGTGTAAGAAGGAGAAAGGAAGGGAAGGGGGGGGAGGAAATAGAAAACCTGATCCCGGATTCAACGTGGCTCTCTCCCTACATGAGTACCTCCGGACTTATGTTAACCTTAGGGGCCCAAGCTGCCCTGAATAATATTTCTAAAGCATACTCCTACTTCACCAATCGGGCCTGTCTTTGTTAGAATCCTGTGCACTTAATAAGGTATATGACCTTGTCATCCGTACCGAAACCCCGTGACGGTAGGTAGCAGCACTGTGCCAACGAAAACTAAACGAAGATATCAGCTCTAGAAATAAAAGCCGTACTAGACGCTATGCGATGGGTTCCTAAATACCAGGCATTCTGTTCTACTCCCCCGAGAAGACAGAAGCCCACGCATTTCGGGTACACATTTTCGTGACATGGGCTGCAAGCCTTCTGATCGATGTCATAACACCGTAGGGCGCCGAGATGTGCCGATTGATAATCTTATGTTGATTGCTCGTTCTCGGTTCCGCGCCCCACCTCCTCCGGTCACCATGGAGTGAAACGGCGGATCCACTATTACCCCCACGGCCCCGTAGCGCTTGAGGCGGTTTCCGGCGACTCCCGTTGGGCGGGGGTGGTGCGTCCGAGTCGGATCAATGTGCTAAGTTGCGTCTAATGGGTTGTAATAACTATGTATAATACCCTTGCTGCCTCCGGTTTATTTCCTCCTGTCCCCCAATCCGCCCACATGCCCCGTACCCATGTAAAAACCAGAACTACGTACATCCTCTCCGTTTTCAACTACTGCCTGTGGCCGTCTTGGAGCTAGAGGATAAGGCTGGTCGTCTAGTCTACTTAGCGCCGACCGGCTAAGCGGTACCAACCGAATGGCAAGGGGCGCTTAGAGGTTTGGGCGGAAGGGCGTTGGCCCCCGAAGTTTCGATGGAAGCGAATGGTCCTTTAGCTATGCTTAGCGGATATCAGCGAAAACTATCCTCGATAGGAACGTGCTAGCGGCAGTCTAAGATCCTCGATATACTACCGTAGCTCTCTCCTTTCGCGCCCCTCGCTTGGACACCGAGCTGAAAAAGCAGCCAGAGCCAGTGGGAAGGACTTCTCAGGGGTATATCAGAACCTAATGCCCCTTTCATATCAGTTGTGGCTGATTTGAATTTATACTAATTAAGTTTCTGAAATGGAAAATAGATAGCATGTGGTCAATATATGCAACCTTGATACAGAGATAGGTGCCGTTCGTCGCTTTAGGCTTGCAGATAACGGGTCGAATATATCTCTTCATACGAGATCCATTGATGAGTCAACAAGACAGGCGGGAGAGATATGCATTTACCGCGACCCTAGTCCCCATTTTGTAAGTTGAGTGTGACTGCGGGGCCCCGAGGAGAGCAATTGATCCACCAAGGGTACGTAAATGTCTTCGGTCTTACCATGTTCTACAGTAGTTCTAGATTCCAAGGCTACTCGAGTCTCACAAGTCCTTATAACGCCCTATATGTCGTCCGTCGAACTCTAACATTTCATGTAAATCCCATTATACCCCTCTCATCGAAATGATGGGAGACTGCAGTCCGGCACCAGGCCCCAGGGAGGGACCAGCTCCCGCAAGCATATTCGAGAGGCTGAGATGGACGCCGTCTTGGGTTAAATGGGATCCTAAAGCAAACCACGATTTAACATGGACTATGAACGTTCTCTTCGGAGTGGTATGTGTGCTGGATATTCTCGTACTCCTCTCTTTATAACCTTGAACATCAAGACTGACTCTTGAGCAGACTGCCTCGTTCAGCGTTGCCAATCTTTACTACGCACATCCTATCCTCAACATTCTCGCAGATGACTTTGGCATCTCAAATCACCGATCTTCACTGGTCCCGACTATGTTACAGGCTGGTTACGCTGGAGGTCTCCTCTTCATCGTTCCTCTTGGAGATATTGTCAGGCGACGGCCCTTCGTCTTATCCCTGATCTTCGCGGCATCTATGCTGGTAAGCCACACTTCTTTCCAAATTCCGCGGTATTACTAACGATTATAGTGGCTCGGATGTACACTTACTCAGTCCTTCCCTACTTTTCTCGGACTCTCCTTCCTGGTTGGAGCCCTGACGGTTACGCCTCAGCTTATGTTCCCTCTGGCCATTCAATATGCTCCAGAGCGACATCGAGCTACTATGATATCCATCGTCATGAGCGGACTCGTTTTCGGTATCCTGGTCGCTCGTCTCTTATCCGGTATTGTCACTGAGTATACCTCGTGGAGAAATATCTACTGGGTGTCGTTCGGTATGCAAATGGTTATTTGGATCCTTCTATTCCTTTTGATGTCCGACTATCCGGTTCTGAGGCCCGGGACTTCCTACCCGGCTATACTTCTGAAGATAGTCAAGATGCCTTTCATCCATCCGGTTCTGACACAGATCGCCTTGGTCGCTTTTCTGACCCAGGGCATGTTTACCTCGTTCTGGACGACGCTGACATTCCAGCTCGCTGACGTATTCCACTTGAATCCACTTACAATTGGTCTCTTCGCCCTCATTGGAATCTCGCCCGTGTTTCTCAATCCTGTGATCTCGTGGTTCCTCATCTCTCGTATCCATCCATCTGGATCCATTCTTATTGCCCACATCGTTACCCTTGCTGCGATCTGTATAGGTACCTTTGTAGGGACGTTCTCGTTAGCAGGTCTGGTTATCTGGGCGTTACTGGGGGATCTTGGGATGAATACTATCGTTGTTGCGAACCGCATGGCTATTGCGAACGTGGATCCGACAGCTCAAAACGCAGTCAACGCCGTCTATATGGTGTTCATGTTCTGCGGGCAACTATTCGGCACAGCTGCCGGCAATGCGCTCTACGCGAAGGGTGGATGGACCAATTCCGGTGCTCTCAACATCGCACAGATGGTCGCGGGAATGTTGATCATAATAGCAAGAGGACCTCATGAGAAGGGGTGGATCGGATGGGGAGATGGCTGGAACCTCAAGGATAAAAAGGTCGAGGAGAAGACTAGGACTCAAGGTGGAGTTTCTGATATCGAGGCGAATGACCCAGCGGGTGCTTCAGAACTGGCTGCTGGCGATGCAGAGCAGGTAGACATGGAAACTAAGGACCTCGAGAAGAAATCACCACGGGCTAGCAACAATATTTGAATAATGTTAATACAGACTGCTTGAGCTTGATTAGAACATGTGGCCCAAGCGCGAGATGCGCTCGCGTGGTTGCTCTCAACAACTGTCCTGCCGTCACCCCCCTAAGCAGACAATGGAGAATCTATGGTTCAGTCGCGTCTCCCAGCAACACTTGTTGTTTCCTAGCGCGTAATTCCTAAGGCACTGCAATTCTGTTTTTCTATGTACTCAAATACTTTCGATCGAGAACTCTGTACCGCGTTCCTCTTTCTTCTACCATCATCCCCAACAGCCTATGTGCCTTTGGCTTTCTAGTTCTGCAACGCCTGCTTTCGCAACACCTTTATCTATCCAAAGACGTCTGTCTTCGAAGATTGAGATATTTATCCAGAAACCGGAAGCCCCAAGAGTACTGCTGTACTGTCCAGCGTAAGTTCGAAGCCGTCCTCTCCTAGTTCTTTCCACATCCCGATACCTGCTGCCGTTCCTGCTGCCGCTAATTATCCCCTATAACGGCGGCGTCCTTCTTGCGTCCTTCTTGAACACTTCATCTTCACTGCTGCTTACCCTGATTCTTTCTTGGTGAAAGATTATTGTGTGCTCTGCTCGTGGTAATGTCCCACCTTCCACCGCCGACCTCCTTGAACAATAATCCCAAGCATATACGAAGCCTTCATGTCGTCGATCACCTTCCCTTGATGTATCCCTCTATTATTCGAGCAGATATTCGTGTGTTCTGCTCATGGTAGTGTCCCACCTTCCCTGGCCTATCCCCTTCCACAATACCCCCAAGACACAATCAGACTTCACGTCGCCGATCACCCTCTCTTCGTGATACTTCTCTTTACTACTTTCGAGATCCGCCCTTGCCTTTGGTAGTGTTGGGCCTCTCTCCGTCGCCGACCTCCTTGCACAATACCCCAAAAACATATTCAAAGTTTTCACGTCGCTGGGTACCTCCCCTTCGTGATATATCCCTTACTATTGGAGATTTTCCGTTCTCTGTTCATTTCTGAGAGTCCACTCAAGGCAACCTTTCAAAGTGTCAGCTCTTCCATTCACGGTATATATTGGACATCCTTCCTTTTCTCGTTGTCTGAACAGTTACAGCAAACATCCCTGTCTCTTCTTCACATCGTCGAACAAATTTTAAAACATTCAGTTCTCCCCCTTCATATCCTACTCACAGGTCGATGACCCCAATACTCTTACACAGACGCATTATCAGTTCGCCCTGTGCCTTTGGAGACCTCGACTTATAACTGGCAATCAGTATTGTTGTTGCCGATTCTCCCCCATCCAAGAAAGTCGCAGAACTTGGTAGCTACCTCCACTTACACCTGTCCTATTTTCATGTCGTCGACATATCTAGAAATTTCAGTGCTGCCCCTTCACATCCCACCCACATATCGACGACCCCAAGACACTCACACTCGTCTGAGACCGCCATCTGCCCAGTTTCTGATGACACCTATCAATTTGATTTGTAACTGGCCTCAGTATTATTGTCGTTGATTTCCCTAATCGAGGCAGTCGCCGATTTTTCCTATTCATGGAAGCCATCCACTTTCGTAACCACCTCCACCCCATTTATTGTCATCGACGACTCACCTTTCATTCTTGACGTTTTTCATCTTCCATATATAACCTAATCCACGTGTCAACCAGTGCAGGAGAAGTGCTTTCCCGCTGTTGCGAATCTTTGCCTTCTTTTCATCGCATATTCTCACTAATTACATCGCATTCTGCCGTGCTGGTCGGACAACGTACGTCAGTCATCAACTTACACCGTTGTGAACACGCCGTACATGCCAGCCAGCGTCAGACAATTTATACTCAGTTTCATGGCCTTTAATACAGATATTTCAGAGGTTGACCAATTGCTAACGTATGTTTTAGCCGTACAGAAGCATTACACGTGAACAACATGGAGGATCACCACCAGGACCACAAGACGCAAGTCGCGTCCCGATATAAGTGGTACGAGAAAGCCGAAGCAGACCTCCACGTCCATGTCAGCTTGGAGGGAGAGTTCGACGGAGAAGAGGTGAAGAACTGGAAGGCTGTCCACGACGCCATGAGCAGAGACTGGCCCTATAGCCTTGATGAACTGAAGCAGCGATGGCACGAGGTGCTCTTCCCTGATCTCCTGAAGGCCCGGGAAAATGCGGCGCGATACAAGAAGGGTCCCGGTGACGACTTCCCTCGTCTTGTGAGCTTCGACAATGTGAATGAGGATGACAACTCTCACAGCCTTAACGCTTTCGCCTTGGAGATTATCAAAAAAGCACAGGATGCCGCTCGTGCTAGGGCCCCTTCGCCAGTCAGGCCTCTGTCGCCCTATGATGGCCCGTTGCTTGAGCCTAAAGTCTACGACCCTCTCGCTCCGGGTAAGGCGAGGGACGTCCCTCCCCTTATACCCCACGGCGCCGCCATCCATGGCCAATCCAAGGATGATGCAATTGCTGACACCTCTAACACCCCCTTTAAGGTAAGGAACGACAGTAGCCTCCTGTTCATGTCACTCCCACTGACAAATCTCAGGTCACGCAGGAGAACAAGGTTGACGCTCGCGTCGGTCCCATTACCCCCGGCGCCAATGACTTCCCGCACGCAATGGGCAATGGGCGCAGTGGCGACGCTGTGAACAGCTTTACACATACGGTGTTAAAGCTAACACCGGCCGACCCTCCCGACCATGAGTTTGAGGCCCCTGCCCTGAAGCCCCTGAAGGGCAAGCGAAAGTTCGGGCGGTTTCCCAAGGCTGGCCCCCCCGATTCCGTCGCCGTAGCTGACATGCCTGGCCTGCCTGGCGACAACAACAACCAAGAAGACTGGGCCCGCATCCGTAGCACCCTGGATGCCATCGAAGAGGGCGCCGAAGAGGAGCGGCCGCCCATTCCCACAAGCGTGCGCGGCTTCAATCGCACTGACCTCGAGGGACACTCTTGCCAGCCAGCTGTCCATTTCGGAGCCCATTGGATAGATGACGATAATTACCAGGACGAAGGTTACTTGCCTCTCAAGTCCTGGGATGACGTCGGCGCCGTGCGCACGGTCTTGGAGAAGGGAGACGAGGCCAACTCCGAGTTCTCGGCTAGCACGGTGGTTCATCTCGAGGGAAAGCCTACTGCCCCAAAGATCGGTGTCCCCCGCGAGGAGATTGCCGACGATCACAGACTTACCCGCGAGTGCGCAGGCTGCCACCAGGAGTGCAGCGATACCGAGGAGGTTGACGAGGCTGCTGCCCTGGACGCCATAAGATCGCGGGCCCAGAAGGTTCTGAAGGCCCCGAAGAACGAGGATGATGTGTACGACATCCAGCTGCACAAGTTCGTCGGCGCCAGCGACAGCCTCACCGGTCTCCTCGCTGCGGCAGAGTACGTTGAGCAGGCGGACACTCTCCGGGCCGGCTTCCCTGTCGAGGATGGCTACTCCACTTTTGAGGAGTACGAACCTGAGGATGAGGGCTCGGGTTACGAGGACGCTAAGAAGGCCGAGAGGGAGAAGGAGAAGGAGAGGGAACACGTCAATGAGGTCTTCAGGGCGGCCTACAAGGCCTTCCACGAGGCCGACTCCTCCTAAGTCTGCCGCAAATTCAGGGACCTCGGTGGACACGGCGGGTAGTTGTGGACACAGAACAGTGGGCCTTGGATGATGAGAATTGCCCTCATAGGTATTCAGGAGTGGACATTGGTTTTACAGTGCTGGATGTTTGGAGGACCATGCTATATGTTGTGGACCTTGGCTTTCATAGGCATTGAAAGGCGTTCAGGGGGGTTACGACCGTTGTGATACCCAATGATGACGCGTAACATGTTTGATTTCGGAGGACGAAGGAAAAGGTCTTAGGGTCTAGTTTTGCAATTGCCCGTTCTTCAGATGTATGCTATGACACATACCGCATCGGAAGCATACGATGGACAGCTTCAGGCGGATATCATACAGGCATTCAGATTCAGTGGGACAGAGTGGACATACGGCCTTCAAGGCAGATATGTTGCACATAGTAATCAGTAACCGTTCTATGAACACAAGACCAATCAGAATTGCCTTCGCTATATATTCCGCGGTCTTCCTACGTTGTCTAATCGGTTCGTGGACCTGGGCAAACCCTTCTTTATGACTGGGCGGTTGCTCTTGCTATATTGCATCGACCACTCTGGCATCCCTATGATCCTTAGAGGAAAGATGAGACCAAGAATCCGCTTTACCTCGTACTGAGGACCCGCTTCAAACTCGCTAAAAGGCCAAATGAACTTTCAGGCCTCAATCTATGGTTCTGGAGCCCCCCCCACAAAACCCTTCATCCAGGTCTGTACAAGCAGCACCTGGGCCTACTGTCTTACCCGGCCGGTAGGTCTCGACGCTAGCCACTTACCCTGCGACTTCATCTACGAGACTTGCTGTGCACTGCCCTCACCTGGCCGTAGGGAGGAAACAGCGCGGGCCCCTTACAGGCACTACGCCTACGGACAAGAACTGCTATCTAGGTCTGTGTATACAAAGGGGATCCCCAGTAGAATCGACGACTGATTTTTTTCATCTTCGGTGTCACTGGGCACTAGTAACGGCCGGGGTTGTACGGGTCCAATTCTTCGATCCTCTTTCTAGAATGATGACCCTAACACGACGTCTGGAAAGTAATTTCCGCATTACTTAAAATCAGCCAATTTCGCACCAATTTGAAGCCCTGCTGAATCTGTCCCCTGCATGGAGGTCAACGATAGAGTCCAGTATCTGCAAACGTGGCCGACTGGCCTTCACAGGCACGTAGTACTTCCGTTTCTTTTCATCGTCCTATACCCCAACTCCAGGACACAAATCAGTTCTATGGGGAGCTTGTGGCCGGTAATACTCCGACATTATCCTAATCAACAAGCAAATAATCAAATTGTATATTCAATGCTTTCATACATCATACCGCTCTTAATGCTAGGAGGGTCGCCTCTGCTGGCTGCATGGTCCACAGCTTCACCACCTGCGCTGACGGTACTATCCATTAGTACGATCCCAATATCGGCGAAATATGCGATCCACTCGACTGCGGGGGTGGCCGAGCTCCTCCTAAGGCTGATGTTCCCGGCTGCCCCTTTTACACGGGCACGGCAGTTCGAACGACTTCCTATCTCTCCTGCTGGACTTCCTCCGGTGCTGGGCCCTCGACTACACTGCCTGCCAGTTTGTCAACAACAACCCCACCTGGTGTCAACGGCACGCTCACGACGAGTAGCACTGTTGCTCAGTCGACGCCGACTGGTAACGCAGGATATTATCTGCGTGGCTCACTGAAAGCTGTCGGGGAGCTGCTATTGGTGTTCTTGCTCTGGCTTAGGGGATACCTGGTTTGAAGAATTCTACACAAAGCGGCTAAGGAATGGAACCAAATAAGTAGTAATGCTAATGATTCGAACGTCTAGCTGACACTGTCGTCTCTGAATGTGCAAAGGGAGACAGTGGAATCAAGCGTTCTTGGACACACCACTGGATAATCGCTGTTTTGGTACGCCTAGACTCACGCCATGCCCCTGATAGGGAACCCTGTTAACATGCATTGAAGCGAACAGTCCTCAATAAACCGTACATTCTCATTCGCCCACTGTCCTGGATAGGACCAAGGGGAGCGACAGTTCCATCACCGGCGAACCCGAACGAGACCTTAGTGGGAGCTTTAAGCCGCTATACGTGGGGTACAACCAAAGCGTCCGCTTTTCAAGGAGGCCAACTAAGACCGGCCAGCCTCTCCCAGTGCAGGATAGCCATCTTCGCAACCGCCGTTCGCCTTTTCCCATCGTTTGTGCCCGACTGGCAAACTCAGTCGACCGTGATGTCTTCATCGATGTTGGCTTCCCCGCTCCGGATGGCATGACCGCCGCTTCGTATAGCAAATTGCGGAGGCTCGACAAGACATGATCAAACCGAGATTTGCAGTTGCCCACTTGGTGAACAGAGAAACGTCGATGACATCTCTTGGGGAGAAGATGCATGCGGACTTCGACTAGCTCTCTTGACCCAAGTAATAAGAGGATATGGGATCATTATAGGGAGTGCTCCCTGGGTAAGAAAGGAGATCCCGGACATGAGACTCAATAGCTTTGCAATAAGCGGTGGCAGTCGGCTTGCTGTCACCAGATGCGATGCGGAGATAGAGAACTGCAAGCCCTGTGAGGGCCAGAGGATTTGTTATCATCATCTCTGCACACTAAGGTATACAACGGGGACGCAATTGTCACGTCGGTGGTTAAAGCCCTCAAGTGGCCCTCATGTTTTCCTGATTCCCCGTGGTGTATATCTCCATGTGGTTTAACGTCGTACAGATATTGTAGAATTGTGTGGAAGTCTAGAACACCTGGACACAATCAGTGACATTCAGAAAGGATCGGGAATATCGGGCTTACACTCCAGTACGTTAGGTCACACCGAGGCCTAAGATGTGTTCATTGACATGAGGTATGATGATTCGAGGAGGTTGGTTTGTCTGTTGGCAACCCGGTTGTCGGGACGTGGCGCTCCCGCCTGACACTCTCGTTGACCTGGCGACGTCGAAGGGTTATATGCCGTGCTTGGCAGTTCCCTCGGTGGCAGCGCAGCATATTCCCCTGATCAATCACAAGGATAAGCTTGGCTTGAAGACTATAAACAAGGCCGACATCTTCGTGCCTAACGTCTCTTACAGTGTGGTTGAGGGTAGTGGTAACAGCACTTGTGGACGAGGCAAAGATCATGGTGTCGTTTTACCTGGAAGATGTCGAAGAAGCTCAAAGTTGATGCCAAGTAATGCGCAGCAGAGCCCCAAATATTGTATGATCATACAGCACGAGATCCGATGGCAGGTCAGGAATTAATTGGCTTTAACTGGGTTTTCCATGGTCAATTTTCATGTGTTGTAGTGGTAATGAGTGTTTATGGGCCAACTAGCACCGAAATATCGTCTCTTTCCATCGAGCTTATTTTTCATTCGTGGTTCCGCCTCTCCAGGTTCTCTTTAATCGCGTCCACAATAATGCCATGGTCCCCGTGCTGCTTCAGTTCGCTGACCTCGGCAACTGCGACGACTTTCTCGAAGCCCATGACTCCGATGAGCACCGCGCCTCCATAGATAGCGCACTTGTTTGAACACTCCTGACTCATGCCGTATTTTATCCGGAACGCGCCCCGACCTTGCACTGCAAGAACGATATGCTGCAGTTCCAGCGGATGACAGCGTTCCTCTTCCACTGCACACATATCTCGTTGTCGTGCATCACGCCGGAGCCGGTGGCGCACTGGAAGACCAGTTCCCCTATCAATCCATGCCCCAGGCCCTATCTAACCCCATGCCTGAACGAAATAGCATACAGCGAAATACATTGTCTCTAGACCTACTGGTTAAGTCCCAAGTCAAACATGTCCAACGCAAGGGCTCCCTACTTAGGTAGGTAGGTATATATCTCCACAATCAGGAGTGCATACTATCTGAGCGGGCAGGGCAGTTGGGCTGTTCTTCATAGAATTAAAGGGGATATGAAGGTATCTTTGTAGATCTGCTGCAAAGCCGTCCCTGCACGTCCTGGGCGCTTTGTAAAACATCCTGCGGGAGAACCACCCACACATTCTCATGAAAGATCTACCCGGCCCCATATAGAATAGCATAGCCCCCTATCAATATGAGAGCGGGAGCACAAAGGTTAGGGTCTGCGGCCTCACGAACTAGGTAGTACACCCAACAAAACTGTTATATGTAAACTTAATATATATGCTCTTGCAATATATTTAACCAGCAGTCTGGCCCCCTTTTCCTCGATCCTTTCCACCACCCGCTCTTTACTCGATCTTCCCCACCACCTCCAGTAATCTTCCAGTCCAGTGAATTAGGAGAGCTCCCAATAGCTTGCCCATTCTATCCTTTCCCGGTTCACAGAGGGGTAACGGACAGCTCATATTCTATTTACTGGATATTCACAGATTACAAAACAGCATTCCTCCACCCAGCACTTAATTCCTCGTAGAGTAGACCTGCCCTATTATCATGGATTATACACGCACTGATCGTAGCCGGGGCTCCCCTTGCCAAATTATCCATACTCCGACCACCACCATGTCCTATTCTCGAAAGGATTCGCTTTTGCATCTTTCCAGATGGGAGAGAATCTGCGCCGTGCTCGGCCACCACCTCCAGAGTCCCGGCCGTCTTCCCGAGCCTTTACACCAGATCTACGAGTCCCAAGAACGCCCTTGGGCTGATCTCGAGAGTGAACTGGCAACCGGGCTCACCGAACTTACGAGGTCACAGTCTGCCTATCCCACAGAGGCTGATACACTCGATCAGATTATCAGAGTCGACGTCGAGCTGAAGGGGTGGACAAAGGCATGGATACTCCGTGATCAGGAGATGCTACATCACTCGTACTTCCGCATGGATGAAATCCTAAACTTCCTGAGTCCTGCCCGCCGTCACTTTTCCCACGACCCAGTCAAAGACTACGATCATCTCAAGCCACATAATGAAAGACAGGCAATTGAGCTTTTGATGAGAGTTCACCATCGCCTTCGAGATATTCGTTGGTGTTACGAGTCCGGATGCCCCGGCCCGCGCCGGTACAGCATGGTCACAACGGGAATTCAAAATCTCAGTTTGAAGGTCAAGTACATTGTCCGCGACATCCTCTACACATATGCTAGACATGTACCAGAGAAGCCCATCAAGAACTGCTCCTACAACCGCCCTTGGATGGAAAATAGCACACAGACTACCCTCTTGCCTAGACCACCCCCACCGGATTCGGATGAAGGGCGCAAGAGGCGAATTGCACGATCAACCGCCCAGGACACCCCAATCATCCGCTGGACCCCCATCAACAGGCCAAAGCCATCCCCCGTCACGCCTAGCCCTACCTTGGTCCCTGGTTGTGACTCCGACACGCCAACTCCACAGAGGGTTCAGCAAGAAGAGACATCGCGCCGTATGTCTAACGCGGGTGGGTTGACTGGTTCTTCATACGTACCTCCAAGGAAAAAACGTAAACGTGACCCAAACGGTACAGCGAATGAGGATCTGCAACCGGTAAGAAAGGTCAACAAGAAGAGGGAACACGAGAAGGCGAAGGGAATCAAGATCATGGAGGACAAAAACGAAGGCCGACCGGCGACAAATCCGTGCGAAAGATGTCTCAGGAGGGACAAGGGTTCGTGCATGGTACCTAAGGATCCCAAGGTTTCATCAACTTTCAAGTGTGGTTGCTGTATCCGCGATCAGCAGAGGTGTAGCCTCAACGCCCGGAACCCGGGATGCGACGATTACGACTGGGAGTACCGCCGGAAATGCATCGCCGAGATGGACGAGAAGTTGAGAAGACGCAGGAGACGGGAAGAGCAGCCTAGCACCCGAAGATGGCACTTGCGGTCATCTCCGTGTCGTTACTCCTCGGTCTAGTACGTCGTCTTCATTGCACTTATGCCCCTATAGCACCAGCGAGGAACTAACTAAAATGCGACAGGACATATTTCATTTACCCTCATCCGTCAACTCTTTCCCGAGCTCTCGGATTCTACCGAAACAGCGAGGCTGGTCTCGAGGCGCAGTCCATGCTCCTCTCCCGCGTCCTGGGCGCCCAGAACGGGGTGTCATTTCGGTAAAGTAGCGTCATGGGGCCCACTTCTCGTTCATCATAGGGCTGGGGGAGGGAGGCCCAGGTGCCAAATAGCGTTTATTTTGATATACGAAGGAGCGTCAGCCCATCAGTGAGTTGAAATGGTTTTTTCGGTTGGAGCACTCGGTTGAAATAGCTGGAGGCTAGTAATCGTGTTTTGGGTATCAACGAGTTCGTGTTTCAACAACCAGGTCATGGTGTACGACTCGAGAGCGCGTATCGCATTTAGTATAATTATGATATGACGTCTGTACTTGTTCCAGTAGGTGCATGCTGGCTGGCTGTCCAAAATAGGGTCTCTACCCCTATTATCTGCTTTCACGCTAATGTACTGTGTCGCACAGTGCTAGCTAACTGTGAGGGTGCGGTCTATGTAATGAGTCCCTGTGTTCCCAAATGATCCCTCTTTAAGATAGTTGGCGCTCCGCTCTGTTCTGATAGTGATGCCAACTGTAGTAGATGAGTAGACTGAAAAGGTAGCGTATTATGCCGTATAGTAAGTTACCCAAAATGGAAAGTATAGCCTGCGTCAGGTCGTTCCCAAGATCCCCGCCGACTCAAACAACTACCCACCAGCTGCAGCCAACCAACGCCTACAGATGCGGGAAGCTTAAAGCGATATATCTTACCCTTAAAGCCCCCTCATCAGTCTAACCTTCTCGTGTCACGTATTCCCAAAGTAATCGCTTCAGAATGGAGAAACGAGCCGCGATACCGGTGTCGCTACCCCGCGACAACCCCACGCAGTCTTACTGGCAGGACCCGCCAGACGAGATCGCGGACCTACGCTCCACCGAGTCGCTACCCGGGAAGGCGGACGTCGTCATTATCGGGAGCGGCATCACGGGCGCAGCGATAGCGTGGAATCTGCTGCAGAATGATCCCAAACGGGATATCGTGATGCTGGAGGCGCGACAGGCGTGCTCGGGCGCGACCGGGCGGAACGGTACGGAGAAACGCGAAGCCTAGTCATTTTTGTGCGCGAACGGACAATCCAAGCTAATTTTGCACCTCATCCCTAGGTGGGCACACCAAAGCGGCCTCGTACCGCTCCTTCATACATAACATGCAGGAGCATGGAACGGAGATGGCGAGTAAGATCGCCCGTCTCGAACTGGCCAACATTCGTGCCGTGCATGCTTTTGCGCGCGAGCATGCTATCCCCTGCGATAGTCATCCTTGCAACACTGTTGATGTTATTTACGATGCGGCGCAGTGGGAGCTAGATTTGCTCGCTCTGAAGGCGATGCGCAATTTGATGCCCGGCGATGATGCTTCCTTGTATACGACACATACGCCGGAGGAGGTAAGGCAAAAGTTCTACTGTGGAAAAGGGGGCGAGGAGGGCATCAGCGGCGGCATCAGCTACGAGGCGGGCAGCATCAGCGCGTATCGATTCGTCGTTGGCCTATTGAAGATGTGTCTGGAGAGAGGCTTGAATCTCCAGACCAATACTCCTGCGTTAGAGCTCAGGAGGTCAGACACTGGCGGCTGGAAAGTGGAGACCGAAAGAGGTTCGATAATGGCGAAGAAGCTGGTTTTAGCAACCAATGGATATACGGCGAGCCTGGCGAAGAGGTTTCAAGGGGTTATTGTTCCGTTACGCGGCCATATCACCGCGCAGCGGCCGGGGCAGAACATGCCACGGGATGGTTTGTCCGTCAGTTACAGCTTCGTATACAAGAACGGATACGAGTACATGATTCCCAGGCCGAGGGGCTCCCACTTCGAAGGGGATATCATTATTGGCGGGGGCATCATCGCGGCACCGGATGACGGCGTCGAGGAGTATGGCACGACGGACGACACAGTCCTCAACGAGGCGATTAGTGGGTATTTGCATCAGAGCCTTCCTCGGTACTTCGGAGATAATTGGGGCGAAGACGACCCGAAAGGCCGCATACTTAACGAGTGGACGGGCATCATGGGCTATAGCGCCGACGGCTATCCCTTCGTCGGCGAGATGCCGGGTGAGCCGGATATGTGGGTCTCATGCAGCTTCCAGGGACACGGGATGGTGACATGTTGGATGTGTGCAAAGGCTTTGGTGGCTATGATGGACGAGAGAGATGACGAGGGGCTCAAGAGATGGTTTCCTGATGTGTTCAGGATCAATGAGGATCGACTACGTTTGACATTCAAAGGAGACCATCTCTTTCGTGATGAATATACGGGTTCTAAGTAATTCAACGGGAAGTCTCCAAGTATATATCTGGTTTACTACCGCTGAGTAGTAAGTGGTGGATAACCTGATGTTAATCCCCGCAGTGAGGCATTCGTTGGTATTAATGATATGTGCGCGGTACTAAGACTAAACAATAAACAGTAATCAAATAGTAAACGCTATGCGTTGAACCCTAAACAATGGACCTTGCACGTTAAACAAAAATAAGAAACAACAAACAACTAGCAGAACACTGCACCGTACAAGCAAACAGAAACAGGATTTAGGATCGTGCCACCAGCTCTTACCTGGTAGGACCTTCGAGGCGAACCAAAAATAGAAAACAGAAGGAAGGTAGGGATGACCGGGTCAAGATGTCCATGCCAGACATCTGATCGACTATCGTGGGCTTACCTTACACTACACTCAGCCTGAAAGTACCCAGAATATGGCGAAACATCGCACTTCGCCTTCTATCCGAGATACTTGCGTCCGGGAGGAAAGCAATACTCGCCAGATTCCGACGGCTTACCACCCACTCATAGTCGGGAATATTATAGGGCCGTCCAAATACGTCCCTGTACCACCGACAAGCCTCAACGCGAGCCTCCAATGGGAGGATGTTCGTGTTGGGTCCCCTGGACAAGACGTAGGCAAGCACACCGAAATGTCTCTCATGAATCGCCCAGTCCAGTGCAGTTCTTCCCTGGATCAAGCAGTTGATATCGGGGTAGCGGGCCTTAATATGCATGGATGCGTCTTCCATTAACATGGTGATGACACGCCGGTACCCGAACCGAATTGCCATCACCAAAGGATCAGGACCAAACTCCTCCCTGGTTGGCGCCCAAACGGCGCCTATTTCCAGTAGCCATTTTACGGTCTCCGGGGCGTCGCACTTGACGGCATTCTGCAACAAGATACTTAGGACCTGTCCTGGTGTGTACCTCATCCCGACTCGCCATGCAGACCTCTCCCCGTCTCGCCGACTAGTTAATACCCGGCCCATTCGAGCTGAGAGGTCCAAAGCTTCGACGATGGCTCGCGTCAAGTCTAGATGTCGGTCCCATATGACAAGGTCGGAGATGTAACCGACGTCGTAGTTCGGGAACCTGCCTTGGCGCGTTTGCTCTCTCAGGAGAAACGCTGCATTTCTGAATTTCCCTTGTGCTACCACGGCTTCAACCAGGTTTATAGGGCCCCACAGAGCAATGTCATAATTGAAAAACCATGCTATCAATGCTTCCTTGCCGTCTTTTCCGTAGGTGGAGACTGTATAGAGAAGCGTTAGGGGTATTGTTTGAAGAGTTGTCCTCTGCCAGTCGTCCCAGGGCCGGAGCGTGATATCGTCCAAAACCGTTCGGACCGCATTCACCAGGTCTGCTTCCAACGCCATTAAGCAGTCTTCAGTTTCACGGGGGTGTAATCCTCCCGTAAAAATATCGAAAGAGTATCCGCGTCGCATCAAAGCGAGGAGGGAGTTCTCGATGCCACGGTGTACTTCTGAATACGTGGCGTGACTTCCTGCGTGACGCAGAGCGCAGCGTACTGCGTCATCACAAGTACGCGCCATCGGTCCACCAGGGCCTACACATTCGCGATGTGTAACTCCCTCATGGATACACCCATGTGGCCGATCCATGTAGGACCAATACCTTATATCGGGATTGGCACCCAGTTGCAAAAGCATCTCAACGACGTCATGTCGTCCGTTCTGTATGGCTACATGTAGCGGCGGGGGGTGTGAACTGTGTATGGCGCCCCAGATTTGGTCGATGCCCTGTGCGTAAACATTCGTGTAAGCTTCGACGATCTGCCTGATGTTACCGACAGGAATCTTATTCTCGATAGCCCCAAGGAGGATGGGCCTGGGGGCTACCCCTTCAGGGACCCTTTGCCAGCGGAGCTGAATTTTCGCGTCTTCCACATAGAGATGAAAAGTCTCTGTTAGAAAGTGCTGAGACCCCGCTCTGGCGAGGTTGACCTGCTCAGCTGGGCCCATGTTGGCAAGGATCTCCATCAACATCTCTTTGGGAATGCGAACTATAGGTCCCTCTGCCGGTGATGACGAGGACGACGACGACGACGACGATGAAGACGAAGACGATCGTCGGGATGGTGGCGATGGTGGCTGTGATAGCGCCGGTGGTGATGGTGACGGCGATGACGACGACGACGAAGACGACGACGATGGTGGGGGTGGCGGCGGCGCGTGGGCAGGAGCAGGTGCAGGAGATGGTGGTAGCGGTGGCGATGGCGGTGGTGAAGGGGCAGGAGAAGGAGAGGGTGGGGGCGGTGATGGTGAACGAGGGTGTCGCTGGCTTTCATCGGCATCCTGACCAGACTGCTGGCTGTTTCCCTGAGTCGAGAGCTCAATAGCACGCTTGCGTCGAGATCGAAGTTTCCGTTCCCTTCGTTGAGGGGAAGGGACGCGAGGGAGACCTAATTTTACCCTCGCTTCCTCCAATTCGCGTTGCTTTTCTATTGCCCTCTTCTCTTTCGCGATTCCAGGGCCGGAAGCCTTCAGCTCCTGCTTACCCGTGCGGAACGACATTTTCGTGTTCCCGCTATCAAGTTTGGTTCTTTTGATTCTTGACGAGTGAGCGACTCACCGAGACTTTGGAGCTGTTGGTTTTCTTTTCTTGACTTGAGTGCAGCGAAAGCTTGTGAATGTCTGTCCGGTCATCTTTTGGGAAGAGCAGGAGACCACACAGAATTTGTACATGATAGAAACAGCTGCTCGAGCATAGGTCTGTAGTGTATGGACAATCATCTCATCTTAGTGGTACGGATATACAATACTATTGTTTGTTCACAAAGACTGACTTCGGTGCTGTTACGCCCGTGGTCCCATGAGTTTCTTCATTTAATATCAACAACAGGGACTTCAGAATAAAAGAGACAGTATACTGTGACAACAAAGAGACGCTGAACACAAGAAAGCGGCTGTTTTCGGAAGGGGCAAGAAGAAAGAGAATCGAATCAAATAAAGGAGTAGGTCGGAAAAGAAGATTGAACACCTTCCAAGTAGCACCTTGATATCATGTCTTGTTTCGAGATCAAGAACAGCTGGAGATTCTGGAATCTGAATTTAGCGACATCCATTGATCTCGACGCTGTATCATGGCCGACCTGCAAAGAATAGCTAAAATACGCAAGGAAGTTCGTGATTACTTTAGCAGCGAGTATGGGATACATTTCATCAAGTCCGTCGGAGAGGGCAGTCATGGGGTAAGCGTCAATTTCAGTCCCAATCATTCTCCCTAAGCCGTGGTGCAACTTCAGTTATTGCAACTCTTTCAAATCGCACGTCACACTTACGATGCAATTTTTATCCTTCCCAGCTCCACCGATTCTGCCCCAGCCTCGTTTAACATGTCGTTGGAGTCATATACTGCGTATTTCCCCGACTCTAGTGAGAGCTACGTAAACTAATAAGGATCTTAAGGGCACGGCGCTATTTTCCGAAGAAGCCAAGAATCGGAAACTAGTTGTTAAATTCTCTCTTTCGAAGACAGAAGATAGCCACCTCCTCAACGAACTCAAATGGATACCGCGTTTTCGTAACCTGGAGCATTTCATTCAGATCATTACTCTCGAGACAACTCCTACGGATCCTGGTGAACGACAACCCGTACTGCCCAGACGACCTACAATGGTGCTCGAATACCTCCCCCATGGCAATTTGTGGGAATTTGGGGAGAGGTTTCGCAAGTCCGGACGACATATACCCAACAGGCTCCTCTGGAGAATTTGCCTATGTTGTAGGTGTTCCATCTCCATACGATAGTTTCGCAAGATAACAGAGTTGTCAGTGATACGTATGTGTTGCGGAATGGCCTATTATAACGATTTGAAAGCAGCAAATCCTAACGGTGGGCCGATACGGGAGACTATGCTGGACGGCAAAAGGGCAAGTAGACTCGCACAACTGTCAATGAAGGGAGAAAACATCCTGGTGGGGGATATTATTCCCAATGACACTCCGGAGCATAACATTACTCCATTGACAAAGGTGAGTAGCCCAAAATATAGTAAACATCATAGTTTATTAAAAGCTGACGTATGTTAGATCATCGACTTCGGTCGAGGAGAGCTGATCGAACAAGTAGGACCTCGCTATGAGGATTCCAACTCTGGGATTGTGGAAAACCTTTGGGGGGTCGGAAGGGTACGTTCAGGCACTCAAGAGTTCAGCCTCTTTCGCTAATGGAATGTAGATCATGCAGGATCTCGCTTGCAATATGAACCCTAGGACATACAACCCTAACAAGAAGGATATTCTTAGGGTACAAATCAAATACGAGGATGGAAGTAAATACTTTATAAACACACAAGCATCAGAAGAGCTCGCTCGGACTGCCAGGGTTGACCCGTATTTGCAAAGCCTTATTTA
This sequence comes from Monosporascus sp. CRB-8-3, assembly GCA_004155055.1. Lineage (NCBI taxonomy): Eukaryota > Fungi > Ascomycota > Sordariomycetes > Xylariales > Monosporascus > Monosporascus sp. CRB-8-3. Next base: position 34,236 of record QJNZ01000496.1, read on the forward strand.
CAGACTTATGGCAGACAGACAAAGAGATGTCCCAGGTCTAACCGAAGTCTTACGAATTTGCGAGAAGGCCGTGGCGACCAAAACCCCGACAGACTATGCACCACCCGGCTATGATAACCCCCTCGAGACAGATCAGGCTATTACCACAATGTTTCAACGTGTCATACTAGATGCTGGCGAAGAGCGACAGGAGGTAGAAGACATCATGGAAGGGTTTGGGCACGTGCTTGGCTAGCCCCTGACAACTGCAGTGGTGCTTGGGAGGTTCTGCATCTGTTAATGTCTAGTAAAGGCGGATTCCCCAACGAGAGCTTATGTATAATGCCGTCCACTATGCCTACATCAGTACCTCGATTAGCATCCCTTTCCCCTCCTTGACCACCCTCGAATTCGCATGCTGAAGGGCCTCCTTAAAATCCCCTACGGTTCTAGCTCGCATACCCTTTATCCACCCCTCCGCGTCCGCGCACTTGTTTCCCCAACCAACCTCTGATCCCGCCGCTGCCTCCGCTAAAGCAGCATAGTTGGGTGTCGGACGGAACGAGATGTTGATTTCGTCGTCGGATGCGGAGGTGCTAAGGCCAGTTGGGTAGACGAGTTCGGTCGAGTTACGAGGAGCCTTCCAGCCTAAAAACTGGTGCGTGAGTGAAATTTCCATGCGAGAAAGAACAATGGTACCCATTCGTTCTGGTGACCTGGGCTGGCGTAGGAGCTGATAATGCGGTGCGACTTACCCCCGTTGTTCAGAACAATTGTCAGAATTGGTATCTCGTACTTGCTTGCGACCCATAGGGCGCTAGACGGCGCCGCACACATGAAACTTCCGTCACCAACTACTTGACACACGAGGTTCGGCTGGCGCCCTTCCCCTATCTCTAGGTTTGCTAGCGCCATCTTGACGCCCAGCGCCGCACCATTGCTCCACCCGATACCCGTTCCACCGCAGTTGATCCAACTTCCCGGCCGACTAGGCTGTAACTGATCGGAAAGTATTTGAGCAGCTGTAACGGCTTCGATGACAAAGGTTGTAGAGTCCGGGAGTGATGTTTTCAGAAGGCTACCGACGTTGTGTGCATCCAGCGCTTCCTGATCACCCAAACGAGGCTGAGAAGCGATATTGGCTAGACGGGCCTTGTGGACTTCGTCGCGAGCATTCCTGCGCGCTGCATACTTGGGGTCTCGGAGTGTTTTCTTAAGTGAGGCGTCGCCCCTGATGTAGTTGACCAGTTGGCTAAGTGCGGTGAAGCTATCAGCTCTCCAGCGTCCGTGGGCAGGGAAGAAAGAAACCGGGATCTGTTGATTTAAGGGGTCGCAATCTACGTGATATATCGTGGTATCCTCAGGAGGTGGGTTGCGGGATGGGATCCAGGGGACGTCGCAGTCAAGCAGAAAGATCATATCGGTATCTCGGGTGCATTCATCGAAACCCAGGCGGAAGCCTTCGGAAGCGATGTGGGAGAAGGGGAAGCACATGTCACTACCGCCCGTATCGTGGACGCGTATACCGGGAATAAGATCCGCCAGAGCGACGAGAAGCTCTGGAGTTCGATAATCGCGGCCGGAATATCCTGTTATGATGAGCGGGCGTTCGGCTTGAACGAGCGCTGTAGCGATATCGCGAATAGCATCATCTGGAAGCGCGCTTGGCCCGATGGGCACCCATTGCTCTTGATCCAGTGAATACGGCTGAATCTCTTCAGCTAAAACCTCTCGTGCGCTCGCGACATACACTGGGCCCCTGGGCGTGCTATTGGCGAATTGAAGCGCACGTGCAACAGTCTGCTTGATATTTAGCCCGGTGCGAACTTCACCTGTATACCTACAATACTGTCGCACAATGGCCTTTTGATCGGGGGCTTCTTGCAGCCAGTGCATATACTCTGTCCGGGAGCCAGGAAGCTCTCCGGACTCCGTATAGGGGCATAGCCCAGCGAAGATAAAGACTGGAGCGCGGCCGACGCTAGCGTTATGGACACCTTGGCCGAGAGCCTGTGTACCAACATCGACGTGAACGAGAACAGCCTGTGGCTGTCCTAACACTCGGGCATAACCATCAGCCATCGAGATAGCAGTGATCTCAGAAGGGCATGTAAGGATCCTAGGCCAAGAGCTGGGTCGCTCCCTCTTGCCTTTGACAATAGCCTCGATAATGGATGGATGATCAGATCCAACATTGACGAAACAGGCTGTTGTACCACCCTTGTGAACGCAGTGAGCGTTGAAATAGCCAATTGGATTACGGTGTGACATACTTCCCAGAGTGCCTCGAACAGGGCAAATGCCGTGGTGTATCTACTCGGAAAATTAACTTCGCAGTCCGCGAAGAACAAGCAAGCATGCGGCAAATGTATTAGGAACCTACGACCCAGAGGTGTTCTGTGATGTTTCCATGTCTACATGCTTGGAAGCTGGAAGAGGCACGCGTCCGTTTGTCGAAAAGACGGCAGCAGATGTCAACGGTAATGTCATACGAGACCGAGATGCGAGGGGTAGGAAAGGCACTGATGCACGAGAGCGACTTGGTCTTCGGGCAGTATTTCTCGCCGGGCTGTGGAGCACCCGGGACAAGGAACTCAAAAAGCCCATTCTGAGGGGTGCGAGATGTGTGTAGGTTGTCGTGGGCGAAAGAGAAAAGGAGGGATCTTTAAAGCGATCTTATTCGGCTATTTTGCCGACGCACCTCCCTCTGCAAGGGGCTGGCAACCCTCGTGAGCGAGCAAGATATGATTCGCCGCCTTAGGTGCAGGATCCACAGTGAAATCTGTAGTTGGGCTTTTCTGCTATGTACTGCATGCGAATGATCAAGCACAGAAGCTTGTTTACATATCATTACCAGGAGAATCCGCCGGCTTTTATTGTTGCGGATGAACCAGAATAGCTGCGAATATTAATGATCGGCCTCACACTCACTTGCATATTGCGCTCCGGGATAAGCAGAATTCGATTAACTTGATCATATGCTATAGTACCACAGTCTGCCTCCGAATATTCTTCTCCTACTTCGGCAGAGATGAGTAGCTCATGGACTCTCCTCCTGGATCGCCCCAACTGACTCGGGGTCCGGGAATCTATGTCGGTCCACCCCTTGCGGAACGAATGCATCCTTGATATTCCTTACGTTGGTCAAGAACAATTGAGTCTGTCGGCCCATTTGAAAGGAGTGCGTAGAACACTATCATTAGTATCATGGTCTTCAGCTTCGTAACACCACTCCTCAAGTCGGCGACTATACTCGACACACTTGCGTCCCGGGAGGTTATGGAACGACCGGTCGCTCTCGCCCCGCTCCCGGCTCGTGATCTTCCTCTGCCATTGTGCGACCTCGTACTCCTCGGTGCGATGCCGAACCGTCTTATACGTGTAAGGTAGGGTTCTCTTGACCGCGCGCGCAATGACCTGCGCTTGAGCCTACGCGATTATCCACGTGGCCCGGCGTTGGGCATCCCAACGAACATCAGGCTCTTGCGCTTTGTATAGATCATATGCTCGTAGAGCCCGCCAATGCGGTTTCCATCCGGTCATATCGGCACGCGTGGTTTACTTCGGGACGTAGCGGTAGGGAACAGGAACGGGAAGCTATAGTTATACCCTGTACGAAAGATGACTTTGTCTACGCCGGAGAGCTGACGCCCGTCTTCGAAGCGCACGGTTTGCGTTGCTGCGTCTAGGCGCTTGACTAGGGGCATGGGTTCGTTGCGCACGTTGCTGGCGTGTTATCCCGTCGTGCGGAGGAGACCCACACCTTAGAGGCAACGGGGTCTACGAAGGTCGAGAGCATGGTTAGGGCCCACAGTATGCCACAAAGCACAGTGACATACAGTGGAAATGAGGCTAATGGCTGCTGTGTGCTAAAGTTATTTTCCAGGGGAGTACTTTAGGAGCCATCCTATTAGGGCTATATTTAATTTTTCCTAAATAAGTTAACAGCTGCCAGCTTCCCTATAGGTGGAAGGAGACCCATCCTGCCACCCAAATGCAAAACGCTAACGTTTTAGGTGCGATTTTTAATTAATTATCATCATCAACCCATTCCGTTTCTCTTCGCACCTACCAGCAACCTGGTATATAGCAACAACAACACCATACCGCTACGCCCACGAGCTCCCTCTTCAGGGCACGCTCTTCCTGTTAATCAGTACAACATAATACACCTTCACCTGCCGCCCGAAGGTGGTCCTGATAGCGGCGAGGGCTGCGAAGCGGCAACGCGTTGATGAAGCCCGAGATGAAGCCCTTGAGGCTGATTCCTACGATTATCATGATACTGACGATACCCTGAAGGAACCTGAAGCTCAGGAAGCTCAAGAAGCTCAAGAAGCTCAAGAAGCTCAAGAAGGTTAGGAAGGTCAGGAAGTAATTGACCTAACAGAGGATTAACTGATTTTTCTATATATTGTTGTGGTGCGTCGCACTTTTATGTAGTGTTAGAGTGCAACAGTTATGTTATTGTAATGCTAGTATCAATTAAAAAAGTTGAAAAACACATACAAAATCAGGTGTATCAGCTGGGAGCAGGAATTAAGGGGGCATGGGTGGGTTACACACAGGATACTAGGAAGCTGACAGCTGTCAAGGTGCTTAGGAAAAATAAAATATAGCCCTAATAGGATGGCTCTACTTTAGGGCCTTAATAGCATATTGGCAGCTAAGGTTACTTATCGTACAGCGTACCTGGCTAGGAAATAACGTTTTTCAGCCACGGTCCATACTGTGGCCAAGACCGGGACTTGTATGCACATTTTTGCGCTCGACCTTCGTAGAGCCCTAGTAAACCCTAACCAGGACCGGGCTAACTGCTGTTCCGGATACCTATTATCTGACAACCCCCCTCAGATAACAGCAGATGTAAGGAAGTTGCCTGTTGTATTAATATGTGTTCCGTGATGGCTTGAAACATTCTGGTAGACCTCCAGTGTATGCTCGATATTGTAAACAGCCTCCTTGCTAAACCCGCTTTCCAAGGAGGGCACGGACCGAGGAGAACTGAATTCCCAGCAGGCCTCCCTCGCGGAACAGTTAGGTCGAAGGTATAAGAATATATGTAATATCATCGGCGCAACCTCAATCCCCATGCATTGGGCCTAAAATTAGGACCAAAATGAGAATGGTCCTGACGGGCTTTGAATGAAAATTTGAAGGACGGGAGGTCACATTCTCCACACAACCATCCGAATAGAATGCAAGGGGAAGCAACTAAGTTTGCTTTAAGTTATCCAAAACGGCTCTAAAGCGAGGGATATCAAACGTCCAGGAAAGAGCCAAAGCAGCTGCAATAAACATAAAGCCGGTGAATAGCTGTGCACCCAAATAGCTGCCGGTACCCGTGTAAATTTCCAAAGCGATCGGCGCTGCGAAAGTTGAAGGCAGAGCCCCGGCTAGCCAGAGGAGACTGAGTCCCGAAGGTAGGTTCTCTATGCCGACAATCTCAACTAAAATTGGTGCAGCGTTGACCCAGAATGCTCCTGAGATGAGTCCTTCAAAACTTGCGAAGAAGATGAGAACCCCGAATGATTTAGCATTGACCCAAACGAGCATGGCTATAAGTCCTGACAGAAATGTCATTAGAATGGTGATGTTGAGACGTCCAAAACGGTCGCTTAACCATCCGAGAGCTGGACGCCCGACAGCTTGACCAAACATGAAGAGAGCAGGGATCAGAGAAGCCTGTGAGGAGTCGAGGCCTATGACGTCTGCGTAGTTGGCGAGAGTGAACACTAACACGAAGTAGCCAAGCATGCTGAAAATGCCGAAGAGGAGCATCAGAAGGAACTCGATCCTCCGTAAGAGCTTGATGTCAAGGGCCAGACGACGTGCCGAAATATCACGGTGCCGAGTCCGGATAAGGAGAGTGGAGGCGATGTTTGTTACGCCTGAGACCAATGCTAGGATGCGATATGCCCAGTCCAAGCCAAGGTTGCGAATCATTGCTCCAACGGCAAGCGAGTAGGTCAGACCGCCCAGCCCAGCCCCGGAAATGGCGATGCCATTAGCCAGAGCACGTCGTCGTGCGAACCATTGAGAGATGATGCCGTAGGAAGGCAGAAAGAGGAAGCCCATGCCAAGGCCAAAAAGCACTCCCTGTGATAGAAAGAGATGCCAGACTTGAGTTGACAGGCTTGCGCAAACGAGGCTGACCGACTGGAGCAGGGCGCCAACAAGCATGATAGGCCTCGTCCCCAGTTCCCGGGTCAAGGCAGTAACAAAAGGCGACATGAACATCATTACACCGACGCTTAACGAACCGATAGATGCATATTGTAGCGGCGTTCCACCAGGGAAAGTGTCCTGGGAAAGATAGTGGGCGAGGAATACTGAATATGCGGCGCTAACGCCCCAGGAATGACCATTGATGATCGCAACGGAGGCCGCGACAACCCAACCGTAACCACCATCCGGAATGACAGCCACCGGGTCCTCTGAATGCGAGGAGCTGCTGCTAGTCTCCATTGTAGTATGGAGCTGAAGCGAATTTAGGAGCAAATAATAAGAGGGAAAAGCTGGAGACTCTCGACTTCCTGGTTTCACTGGCGTCTTGTCATATCATAGTCGTGGTCAAGTCACAAGCGACGACAAACAAGACGGTCTTTTATGGTCGACACTAGCAAGAATTACCAGTCGCGTGAGTTGTTTCCGATAAAGAGAATTCCCGCCCAGCCGTGAGCAGACCGTGCCCTTGAGTCATCTCAGGGTAGCCTGTTGGTCACCGCTCGGAAGTCTTTATCAACCTCGCCAACGCGGAGTCAAGGGTCAGCCTCCAAAAGATGAGCAACTGACCAATGATAATTTATTTCCGACGTCATTTTTCCCGTTTGGAAGGGGACTAAGATGAGCCGCAGCGATTGTTAATCAACATGTCCTTAGACCCCCTTTGTCGCGGTTCTAAATCAAGACGCCGAAAGAATGCAAAGGATACCGAAAAATTATACAAGTAGAATGCTACCTATTGCGTTAACAAGAAACATTTGGGAGATACAGATTAATTACTCACTTTGATTCTCGCTTGTTGCATTCCATGCCCAAAGTTCATCCCTCGATATGAAGCCGATCACGCTTTACTCTCACCAATATGGGCCTAAGATGACCCCCCGACCAACGGGCCACGCCATTAACGGGCTGTGACAGTAGGCTAGTTTAACCAACTATTAAACCCTGTCGTACGGGGTTCTGTTGGTAGTAGTACCGTGGGAATCTGAACAATAGGTACTAGTCTAGCCTGGTAATAGCATATAACCAAGGGCGATCTGGTAACTAAGTTGTATGGTTTAATAACGTATTTTCCAGTTTACAAGATTTAGTTATACTTATACCGGTCGTCTTTATATTTATCTTTAGTAATTCCGCTTTTTTTATAAAAACTCTAAAAAATACTATTAAAACGATTTAATAAAGACGTTATAAATAAAAAAGAATTAGAAATAACTAATGTAATTTATAAAAGAATATAATTAAATCGATTAATTTTATAACGAAAGACATTTTAATATTTTTGAACGAAATTAATGTTTGAAATAAAATATAACTTATTAAATAAACGAGTTTTATTATTAATAAATACTAGAAACTTAAAAGTAATTGCTATTTTTTTTTAAAAAAGAGACATTTATTATAAAGGAAATTAATATATAAAACTAAGAATATAATAATACTAAATACTTAGAAATAATAAAGGCTAAAAGTAATTATATATAAAGAATTTTAATAAAAAAACGAAAATATAACGTTTATAATAAAGGCGAATATAATACGCGCATTTATAAAAAAGAGTATAAAGGTGTTTAATAATAGAAAACTTAAGTTAATTAACTAATTAATTTAAATTTATTAAGAAATATTAAAGAATAAGTATCTTAATTATATAATAAGTTATAATTAAACGAAAGATATAAGTAAGCGAGATAATTTTTAATATTTCTTAATTTTTTTTAAATAAACCTGTTTTAACGTAATAAGTTAAATTAAACTAATTATATATTTTAAAATATCTTTATAAACTTTTAATAAGAACGCGTATTATATTCGAATTAATAATATACCTAAAAATGTATTTGTATAGTTATGTTAGCAGTTATAGCGATTAAATGTAAGAATCTGGCGAAAATCGTATGGTTGTTTTAGGAAAGATTAAAGAAGTCTAAGGGTAATTGCCTTTATATATACGTTTAGCTGTATAAAGGATAGTTCCTAGATAAAGGTTATTTTAAGTAGTATCTGCAGCCTAGATGTATTAGTTGCGGGTATTTAAAAGTACTAATTACCGATACGCCTTTTTACGCTAAGTAATTTTATTTACGTAATTTTTTAAAATCAGATTTAAAACTTTAGGAAAATTTATTAAGAAGTTATTAAAATTTTAATCTGTATGGTGAATTGGGACAGGGCTTATCAAAGCTGTATATGCATGCAAGAACCTCTTGATCAGAAGCTTGGGAAGAAGGATGCCGGGCGTTCCTTGATGCTATGGAAGACTACATACAAAGGTTGGTAGGTCGGCATTATATAGACCATCGCCGACCCACTTGGTGATACAGTTAGAAACAGCTAGAAGAAGCTAGAACAGCTGCAGCTGATAACAGCTGCAACGGGTGCAACAGCTGTATAACAGCTGTACAGCTCCAACCCTAATACAATAGGATTTAAACTTTTATTTTTGTTATTTTTATTTGAAATAGGGCTACGTAATTGACCGTTATATTAAAAAACCGGGTTTTTCGTTTTACCGTTTTTTTGTAGCCGTCCCGGAATACGGGGTTTATTTTTTCCGAAATAATTTGGACCAGGTTAGGTGTTAGTATAGGAAAACGTTTTATATACGTTAACTTGTTGCGTTAAAGGTTTTATAACTTTAAAAATCGGATTTATTTTTTAACAGTAATATTAATAAATAATTAAAATTATTATTTTTTAGGTTTTTCTTTATAAAAGCTTATTATATAAAGGTTTTTTTCCGGTTAATTAAAGAATACTAATTAGTTATAAGTTATATATAAAATATTAACGTTTTTAGGTAAAGATTAATATAAAAGGTTATAGTTATATATAAATAGGTGATTTTATAAAAGGTTAAAGTTTTAAAATTAATAAGTAAACGGATATTTTCGGGTAGTTATAAGAAAAATGTTACGGTTGTTATTTTTAATAGCGAAAAATAAGTTTTAATAAGAGAACGCCTTTTTTCTCGTATAAAGGGAGTTTAGTGGGATTATTTTTTTATTAGTTATTTTAATTAAATTTTAAGTAATTTTTCATTTTTCCTGTATTTTTTTTTAAATTTTAAGTTGATTATAAACCGTTCGAAGTTTGCCTTGTTAAATAGTTTTGTAAGTTTGTCGGTAGAATTGTTTTTACTTTTTACATATTAAAAGCTTATGTTTTTTTTTCGAATTTCTTAACGTACGTAATAGTATTTAATTCGAATAAGACATTTTTTTTATATTATTTTTTTTTTTTTACTTATTTAAATATATTTGTATTATTTTTTAAGATAGAAATAGGATTTTTAGGTATAAATTTTAATTTTGTTAAAAAGTTTTTAATTCCAGTTATTTTTGTAATATATTTAATAATAATATTTTATAGTTTTAAAATTTATAAAATAGGCGTTTTAATTATAAAGAATATATAGTTTGTTATAGATTTTGTTAATTTGTAATTATTTACAAAGTTTGTATTTATTACCTTAAATAATTTTAGGTTGTTATATTTATAGTATAAATGATTTTTTTGTAATTTCCGGTACAGAAAAAATATATTTAATATACCGTTTAAATATTTCGGTAATTTTTTAATATATTTCTAGTATTTAGGTAACGGGTTGCTTATAAATTTTGCCTAAGTTAACGTTATAAATGTTATATTTAATTTATTAATGTAATTCGAAAAGTTAAATTTTTTATTAGGTTTATATATTTAAACGTTTTTTTATTAATTACGCCGGTATATTTTATATCGTATTTTAAATAACCCTTAATAAATAGTATAAGTTCTTTTTTTATTTCGTTCAAGTTAATTAATTTCAGTAATTTTTTAATATATTATTATTAGTTTAACTTATTATTTCCTATTAGTAAGGAATGGATAATTTATACGCCTAGGTATTAATTCGCATTATTTAAGTTTTTAATTAAGATGTTTTTAATAATTCTTTTAGCGATATCCTTGAAATATTATTTGTTAAGGCCGAAAGGTAAAAAGTTATTTACGTATAAAACGTTAATGTTTTTTATTTTAAGGTTATAATATATCGCGTCGTTTAAAGTTAACGGACGGAAATTTGTTTTGTAAATATTTTTTTTATTTTTTTCTGTTAAATAGTTCCGACCTGCTTTAAACTGTATAGTGGGTTTATTCATTTGATAATTTTTTTCAGGGAAAATTTATATATTTTCCTATTTTTTAAATACGTATTTAAATATTTTTTTAATATCGGACATTGTTTTATATAAATATTTTCCTTTAACTTGCCGTTTAAATACGTAATAATAAAATTTATCTGGAATATATATTACCTTAAAAAGGCGGTTAATGTTATTAAGATTTTTTAATATATTGTTTTTGCGATATTTATTACGGTTTTGTTATAGTTAATTTTTTTATTATATAAATCCTTTTACGTAGATATGTGCTTTATATTTATTTAAGTTTTTTATAAACGTATATTCTTTTCTTAATATTTATTTAGTATTAATAAAATGCATTTAAGTAATTTTATTAAAAAGTATAATCTTAAAAGTTCCGTACGAAAAGTTTTCCCTAATTTTTGTAAAGATAGCCTTAAGTTATATTTTTCGTTTAGGGTTTTTTATAGTTTTTTTTAGGAATAGGCCGTTATTTATTGTAATGAATAATTTATAAGTATTAATATTTAATATGTTAATTATTTATTTATATTCGTAAACGTTTTAAATAACTTAATTGGTATTTTAAAAGTTATTAAAACAGGTTTTATCGTTATTTAACGTTAATAGGTTAAAATGGAAGATATGTAAACTACTTTTATTTTTGCCTTTTTAAGTTAAGGTTAGCTTTAATTTTTGAATTAATTCTAAGGTTTTATTTAAGGTTTTTAAGGTGTATAACTTAGGGAAAACTTTTTTCGAGCGTTTTTTTTTGCGTTTAACCTGTTTAATTTTTTTAGTTCGTATCGTTTTTTAGGATAACGTTGTTATTTTTGTTTTTTATTTTTACGCCTTGTTTTTAACGGTGTTTTAAACGTTTTTATACGGGTTATAGAAGTGATTGGATAATATTTTTAAGGCTAAAAAATTTACTTAGTTTTTCTAGGTTTTCGTAAATAGTAATATGCGGTATTACAAGTAATTTACTGCTTTTTAGTAATTATACTTTATAGTTATATATCCTCTAATAATTTAGGAGTATTTGTTTTTATTTTATATGTTGTTAGTTTTTTTAATTTAATCCGATAATTTTTATTAATTAGGATTATATATCTGCTGCCGAGAATTCTGAAATAAATGTTATTTAGTTTGTATAATTTATTCGGTTCGAATACGTTTTTAAATTATTCGATTAATGTTATATTTTTTATCGTAAATTAGCTTATTTTATTAATAATATATGTTATTGTTTTTATTACGAAATCTTAGAAGTATATAAGGATTTTTATTTACGCGGAGGTTATACGCGTCTTGTTTTGTAAAAATTGTATTTTTTTTGTTTTGCAATTCCGTTTTGATATTAATTATATATGCTGGAAATTATTAATTTAATATTTTCTGTAGCGTAGAAGTTTTTAATTATTGTTATACCGAATTTTTTATTGCCGTTAAGGCGTAAGATCTGTATTTTTTTACGTTTGCCTTTTTTATTTGGTAGTAACGTTTTTGAAAGTTTTGTAATATGCGTAATATACGCGTATAGGTTTTGTTAAATTTCGTTTTTACTTTTAAATAAATGGTATTTTCTGTAACGCGATGAGTTATTTATAATAAAATTAAAATAATTTTATTTTTAATATTAATAGGTTTGATTAATTCTACGTCGTATTATATGATTTTTTTTTATATTTCTTTTTCGCTTTTAAAAGTTTATAGATGGTATTTTCCGTATTTTCCTTTTTTTGTATATTATATAAATGATGTTTTTTATATTAGTAGGGTTTAAATTTATCTTTATAAACTTTTTAATAGTTTATATTAGTCGTTCGGTGTTAAGGTAGTAAAGATAGCGGTATTAAAAAATGATTTTTTTTATAATTTTATCCGTTATTAAGATTTTCCCGTTTTTAAGAGAGTTTGAAAGTACGCGTTTTAAGTTATTTATTAAATTATTGCCGTTTTCTTTACCGGATACCTTTTTTAGTACGAATTTTTATTAATAGTTTTTGTTGTTTGTTAGATTTAAGGCATTAATAATAGGTTCCGTTTTTCCGTAAAGTTATTAGAAGAATCTTTTTCGAAAAATGTTAATTGTTAATAATTGAGTTTTATTAGGGGTTATTAAGGTATTGCGATTTAGGTAATTTTTTTTGTAGAATATTTTCCCGGAAAATATTTTTAATAGGAAGTTGTTAATGTATAGCGTATATTTGATTGTGATTTTGTTTTTTTATTAGGCCTTTTTAAGAGTTACTTAGCAATATTAATAGAAGTGGTAATTACGGGTTTTTTATTCGTTATAATTTAGATTCTTTTAGATTTAATATTTATTATAATATTTTTTTTAAAGTTGTTAATATTGTTTGTAATGTTAACGTTCGTTTTTAAATTTTAAAGTAATTTATTTAAATCGTTTTCGTAAGAGGAATAAATATATAGGAGTATAACGATTTATATAAAGGTTTTTTTAAGGCGTTTATTTTTTTGTAATTTATGGCGATTAATCGCCTAAGTTTTAAGGTATTTAGTTATTAAAATTTTCTCAGCTTTAAGGCGTTTAGCTGTTGAAGTTTTTTAGGTTTTTTTTTTAATTATCTTATCGTATTATTATATGAGATCCTTAAATTGTTGTTTTTAACGCGAGCGTTAAAAGTTTTTCCGTTTAATTAGTATAGATTTTTCAGGCCGTTAGGAATAAATTGCTTTTTGTTCCTGTTGCTGTTATGGGCGTTGCGAGAGCTGTTATTTTGGTTATTTTGTTTACTGTTGCCCTAGCGTTAGTTACGTTTTTTTTTTCCTTTGCCGTTTTTTTTTGTTACGGCTTAGGGTAATTTTTTACTAGGTGCCCGTATTTGTTATAGTTAAAGTAAAGTGGCTTTTTTATTTTTGTTTTATATAAGCTTATTATTTCGGAAGTTGTTGTTATTGTTTTTTTCCCCTTGTTTTTTGGGCATTATAAGATTTTCGATTTTTTTTATTAATGTAATTATGGAATTTATTATTAAAGTTGTTAATTAATTGCTAAAAGGAGTAACTGGTTTGCTTAAGTATTAATTAAATCGTTTAATATTAACTGTTAGCGCGATTTTTTATAGCAGTAAGAAATATAGTAATTTGCTTTTTAAATCCGAGTTTTATATTATAGCCCTTAACTTTTTGTAATAGTTTTTAAAATTTCGTAATGAATTATATGGGGTTTTTTTATCGTATATAATTTTGCTAAGTTTTTTTCAAAGAGATTTTTGTTTAGTTTTACCTATAGTCACGTAGGTTTTCCTAAGAGGTTTTAATATTTTCTTTTTTTTTTAATATTTATAATTAACTTTAACGGCGTTTTTTTTGTATGTTTTAGTAATGGCTTTTGCAAGGTGTAGTTAATTAAGTTGTTTTAATTTTATTTCTTTCTTATAATTAATTTTTTTATGTATAAGAGTTAAGGCGTTATTTTAAAGCTTTAATTAGCTTATCCTGTTAAGTGATTTCTTTTATCTAGTAAGAAGTTAAAGCGTTTTTAACGTAGCTTTGTATTATTAGTAAATTTCTTGGGATTTTTTTCTTTTTCCTTTAAGCGAACGCTTGATTCGTTGAAGTTATCTAAGCTATTAGGGCTTGAGGAGTTGCTAGAGATGCTGGGGGAAGTGTTACGACGGCTTTTTTATTTTCGAGAACCTTTAAACGAGTTTAAAAATAACCTATCCGAATTATTGGGGTTTTTACGCGTTACGTTTTTTTTTTTTTTGCATGGGTTTTTTTTTTTCGCTTTTTTCCTTTTTCGGGGGATTAGGCTTTTTAGTAAACCATTTCTTTTAGCTGCGTTTCGGTTTTTTTTAAGGGGTTGATTTTTTTATATCGCTTTAAACGGTAATGAGGGCTTTTTATAAGCTTTTTGCCTTTTAGACGTTTTGTAAAGCGTTTTTGTAAATGCTTATATTTCGTAAGCTTCGCGTTACCTTTAATTAAGGCGGTCCTTATTAAGGTACGCCTTTAAACTGGGGTATATTTAATAATCGTTTTATAATATTGTTTATTTGCTTTATTATATCGCCGTTTTTTTCTTAATAAAGCTTTAAAATTTTGATTTTATCCTTAACCGATTTATATCTGTATTTTCGTACCCTAACGTTTTCCCTAATCCTATTTAAATTAATACTTAGGGACGTATAGAGTTTGTTTAATTTTGATTAAGGTTGTTATTTTTGTATAAGGATTTTATATCCGTTTTTCAGCTGTCGTTATTAAGGTAATAAGGTTTTTTCCGAGAAAGTTTTGAAGGCAGGTTTTTTTTTACTGTTACGCCCGTTATAAGCTTTTATTTTTCTCTTTTATTGTAAAATTTTTCGTTTTAGGGGTCCTTTTAATGGAGAGGGAAAAAGAAATAGGTTACTATTCGTATAATTTTTATCTCGCATAAGGACGAAACCCTTATTAAATAAGCTGCTTTGCTTAATTACAGGGAGTTATTAAATATAGGGGATATTAGTTATATTATTATATTAGGCTAATCTGCGTATGCTTTTCGTATACGTATAGCTTTTATGTAGTTTAATAACGGAATATATATTTTCCGATTAAAAGGAGCATTTCCGTATATAAGATGTGTTAATACTCTTTATTAGCTAATATATCTCTTTAACGCTTTAAAGTATTTATGGCGTTAATCGTTATATATTATCACTTTTTAAAGTTATAGTTTTTTATTTAACCTTTTCCCCGGCGAATAAATATTTTTAATTAGTTAATTTCTTTTGAAATTATTTATAAGGTATTTTTTCGCCGTTTAAGGGTTTTCGTAATATTTACTAGTTCTAGTTGTTTTTTAAAGTGTTTAAATAGTTCGTATAATAGGGCTTTAATTAGTTTATTAGTTAGCATGTTATTTATAGGCCTATAATTTATTTTAATTAATTTTTTTACGGCTTTTCGTAGTTAGTAGTTATGTATATTTACGTATTATAACTTTATTTATAATAGGGTAACGTTAATATTAATAACTTATATCGTTTATTAATTATTATATTATATATTTAGCAGTTTAATATCTAGAGTAATTTTTAGTATTTTAATTAGTTAAGAGCTAAATAAGGTTTTTTCTGCATTTTGCGTAAGGGATAATAATTCCGTTTTAGTTATAAAAGTAGTTATTATGTTTTATTTATTTACCTGTTATTTTATTATTTTTTTAAATAGTTTTATAACGTAATTTTAAGAATTTTTTCGATATATTATATTATTTATAAAGAAGGTATTGTTTTAAGTATTTAATGAATTTTCGTTTTCGAATTATAATGTTAGCGTTTTAGTTTTAATTAAATATAATATAATTCGATTAATAACTTTATAATATACGTTATTAAGGTTTAGGTTAAAACGGGTAAATCGGGATACGGTAAAGGATATATTAAATTATATATTAACTGTTATATGTAATGTAGAACCGATTTCTTTTTAGTATTTATTAATAAAGTCTAAATAAGTTAAATTAAAATTCGGTAATAATTTAACGTTTATTATTAACGTATTTAAAAGGTTATTTAGATTTTTTTAGGAATTAAATTAACTAATCTATTAATAAAATCAGATTAAGATAATTAAATTTTTCTATTAGATTTGTTTCTAATTATTTCGATAATAAGGAATTATTATAGGTTTTTATCCTTTATAAAAGTATACCGTTCCCGAATTTAAAGGTAAAGTACCATTAAGGTATCTAGCTATATACATATATACAGGGAGCTGATCCATTTACTAAGTACATGCACAAACTGGTTTCACAAACGCGACCGGGGAGCACCCCCCTAAAAACCGTCCCTTCTTGGCTAAGGGCCGGAAAAACGTAATGCGGGTTATGTAATACGGCAACTGACAATAGATACACCTGTCAGATATAAGGGACATCAGTTATATTATTCTATTCGGCTAACTTGCGTATGTTTCTCGTATACGTACAGTTTTTATATAGCCTAATAACGGAACATATATCTTCCGATCAAAAGGACCTTTTCCGTATATAAGGTACGTTTAATACCTCCTACTAACTAACATACCTCCTTAACATCTTAAAACATTTCTAACGTTAATTGTTACTTATTATTATTTCCTAAAACTACAGCTTTTTATTTAACTTTTTTTCCGGTAATTAAATCCTTTTAATTAGCTAATTTTTTTTTGAAATTATTCGTAAGGTATTTTTCCGTTACTTAAAGACTTTCGTAATATTTACCAGTCCTAATTATTTTTTAAAATACTTAAATAATTTATATAACAAGGCTTTAATTAGTTTATTAATTAACATATCGCCCGTAAACGTATAATTTATTTTAATTAAGTTTTTTTTTACGGTTTTTCGTAATTAATAATTATAGATATTTACGTACCGTAATTTCGTTTGTAACAAGACAATATCGGTATTAATAAACTATATAATTTGTTAATTATCGCATTATATATTTAACGGTTTAATATTTAAAGTAATTTCTAGCTTTTTAATTAATTAAAAACTAAATAAGTTTTTTTTTACAGTTTGCGTAAGAAATAATAATTTCGCTTCGGTTATAGAAATAATTACTATATCTTACTTATTCGCCCGTTATTTTATTATTTTTTTTAAATAACTTTATAACGTAAATTTAAGAACTTTTTCGATCGATCGTATTATTTATAAAAAAAATGTCATTTTAAATATTTAACGAATTTTCGTTTCCGAATTATAACGTTAATATTTTAATTCCGATTAAGTATAATATAACTTAATTAACGGTTTTATAATATACGTTACGAAGGTTTAAGTTAAAACGGGTAAATTAGGATATAATAAAAAATATATCGGGTTACGTATTAATTATTACGTATAAAATAAAACCGATTTTTTTCTGGTATTTATTAATAAAGCCCGGATAAGTTAAATTAAAATTTAGCAATAATTCGATATTTGTTATTAACGTATTTAAAAGGTTATTTAGACTTTTTTTAGGAATTAAATTAGTTAATTTATTTATAAAATCGAATTAAAATAACTAGATTTTTCTATTAGGTTTATTTTTAATTACTTCGATACCGAGAAATTATTATAAGTTCTTACCCTTTATAAGAGTATACCGTTTCCGAATTTGTTAAATCAATTAAATAATGAGGTTTTAATTTTCTTTACGATATACTGTTATAATATCGTCTATAAAAAAATAAATAAATACCCCTTAACGAATAAAATAATAAAGTTTATAAAAAACGGGGCTAAATTTTAATTTTTTAAGTATTCTGGTAAAAGTTTTTTGTTATAATAACGGCAATTTCTATAAGTTATATAAAGCTTTTTTAATTAAACAAGTTTTTTTACGTTAAGGATACCTTAAGGGCGTTTTTATATATATTTTATAAGGTAGGTTAACGTTAACGAAAATGTTAATAACGTTATATTATTTAAGTTCTAAATCGAACCTAACCGTTATAACAATTAAAGTTTTAAACGATTTTTTAATTAAAGTAGATATATATATATTATTATAAGCAACTTTAAATTATTAATTATTTCGTATAACGAAACGTATTTTGCATTTTTATAATTAACTATATTTATTAAATTTGTAAATATATATTTATATATATTTTAGGATTTGTTTTTTTAGTAAAAAATTAATTAACTATTTTTTAAAATCGCATTTTTTTATAACTTTATAAATAAACCCTTTCGGCCTTACGAAACATCTCCTTTAAGGGGTATATACTTAGCTTTTTATAATTTTGCGGCGGTAACGGTAAATTACGCCTATATATCTGGTTTAACGATTTAAATATTTTCTTATATATTAAAGTATCGACATTTTTCCGATTAAGGTAACGCGTATTTCGGGTAATTAACTTCCTTAAATTTCCGCAATTTACTAGCCGGTTATCGATCGTATTTATAAAATAAACTAACCGTTTTATATTAAAAGCGGTTTTTCATATTTTATAATCGTTTCGAATAATATTATTTCGGTACGGAAAATACGGAAAGCTTACGTTTATAACCCGTAAAGTATTTTTATTTTTTATCGTTATATTAAGGTAAATAACTTAATAAAAATTTAAGGTTATTTTTATTTTTTCCGTTAACGTATTAATTATAACAATTATTAAAGCAAACACTAGTAGCGGTAATAATTTAAGAGACGGAAATAATTCGAATATAACGGTCGTATAAGGGTAATTAATTTTATACGAATAGGTTTATTTTTCCTTATCCCGTACGTTTTTAACGCCTGTATTATTTTAAAACTATTTTTTTTTTATTTAACCGGTAATTAAATTATTCCGTTTAGGTTTTTATTTTCTTTTTAAATATATATTTATAAATGGCTTTAAGCTTAATTAAGTAATTTTACCTGTTGCAGTAAATTTTATAATTCGTTTTTCGTAACGTAAAAAAAATTGTTTTTTAGGTTTTTAATATTATTTAAAAAAGTAGGTTTTTCGTTAAATTATACGTTTCGAATAATAATAACCTTGTTAATTAACGGGTTTTAAATTTCGTAAATATTTATAAATCGGTAACCGATAAGGAAATTAATTTATGTTTTAAAATTTAACTTTTAAAGTTTCCGTTTTTTCTTTATAGCAGTAATTATTATAACGTAAGTTATATAGCCGTATGTTTGTAAGTAGGTTTATTAAGGTTTTCGATTAAGTATTATAATACTGTTTTTGTACGTTAGGTAAATGTAGTAAATTTTATATGGGTTTTATTAAAAAAATACGTATTTAAAGATACGGTTATATAGATATACTATTGTTTTGAAAATGTATACGATTAGAAATAAAGGTAATTTAGCGTTATTTCGTATCGTAATCGTTTTTTTCTTAATTATACCCTTTAAACGCTTTATATTCCCGTTTTAAGTTTAGGTATACGGTATTAAAGGTTTAAATCTAATATTAAAAGGAAATAACTGTAATATGTTTTTAAGTAAGTAATTTTTTAAAATTTCGTTATTATATTTAATTACTTATAAAAAAATTTTGTTATAGTTTTTTAAAATTCCTAGGAAATATCGGAACGTGTTAATTAATGTATTTTATTTTCGGTTTTTAAGGTATATATCCTAGATAAAGCTTAAGTACCTATCGGTAGCGAATATAACGTATTTATATTTTTTAGGGTTTTTTTCGAAGTTTATGAAGTCGATGGCGATTTTTTATCTTAATTAGGAGGTTTTTTTTTCGGTTTACGACGTATTTATTTTTTGGCCTTTGTTTTGCTATATACTTAGCATTTAACTGTTATAGGATTTTTTAGGCGGATTCCTTTCGTATAAGATTATAATTAAACGATTATTTCGGGTTTTAAATAACTTAATTTTAGGTGTTATATAGTACCGTTACCGGTCCGTAATAGTTTCGCTATTTATAAGTTAACGTTTCGTTTGTAAATTATAAAGGTTACGTAAGTAATTATCGCGTTACTATTTTCGATAATAAATTAATCGAATTTATTTATTAACGTAATAATTATTTAATTATATTTATTTTAAATAAAGTTATTAATTTTTTAATTATTTTATTAGTATTTTTTTTCCGGAGCTACCGGAAAAATACCAAGTTATATACGAAATTCTTGCAATAAGCCATGTTATATAAACGTAACGGTTTCGGGCTTTTAAGGCTTTAAAGTAATATATTTATTTTTTCGTATTTTTTAATGAGGACGAAATTATTCTTTGCGTATATTCCGTTGTTTTAGATCGTTAACTTATAATTCAGGAATTTATTAATAAGGTTAAAAATGTATATCGTAAATTTTAAGTTTAAAATAAATAAGTTTCTTAAAGGGTAAAACGAAACGTTTATTATATTATTTTAATTAATAATTAAGAAACTTATAAAGATTCGTTTTATTCCTTTTAGGAATTAATCGGTTTTTTAAGTAGTTATTTTCTTTATGTTTTTCGATAAATAATTAACTTTTTCCGTTAAGGATTAATTAAAGTTAATTCGTTAATAAATTAATTTTTAAATTTCGTTATTAAAATGGAAAGTAACTAGGGCCTTATTAGGGAATGTATAATAATATTAAGGTAACGTATAATAAGAGCTTAAATAAGCTTTATAACGTATACCTTAAATATTTAACTTTTTGCGTTTTCGTTTATTAATATTTGGTCAAAATATAAGCCTTTACGACTATCTCGTTTCGACTTACGTTTTAGAATCCTTTCCCTTAATTAAAAGTTAGTATTTTTGGCTTTTTTTTAATTAGGGTCGTTTTTATTAAAAGGGTTTGTAAAAGTTCCATAAAACGCCGGAAATGCTGCTTTAATATTTCGTAATATAAACGGTAACTAAGTTATGGGTTAATAATCGAAAAAGTTAACTGTTACTTTTTAATAATTAATTATACCGTTTTCGATTTTAACTTTTTTTATTTTTTAAAAAATCGTTATTTATATCCCGATAATAAAAGTTAATGTTATATATAAGTCGTTAATTTATACGATTAATGTTTTCTTTTTTAAAACTTTATATTACTATTCTTAAATTATAACTTTTTATTACTTTATAATTTATTTGTTTAATTTTTCGCAGTATTTCCGTTATATATTAATTAAAAGCTTATTGTCGTATATTTTACCGGATTTAATTAAATTAACGTACCATTCCCGCAGGTTTTTTCCTAAAAAAAAATTCGTTTCCTTAATTACTAGAAATACCGGTTCCAAAATTTATTTCGTAAGATCGTTAATTTTTTTACAGAAAATTTTGTATTTCCGATTTTCGTAAATATACGTTACGGAATTTTAAATATAAGCTTATTTACTTTCGATAGTTATTTTAAAAGTATTTATCGGATAGTTCGTATAATCGATTTTTTCGACGGTTTTTCCGGAAAATATAAATATAATTAAAAAGCCGCTTAATATATTATTTCGTATCGTATAACAGATTCGTTTTTTTTAAATATAAAGCTATATCGGGTTTTATAAGTTCGACAGGTTATAAAATATCTTAATTAGGATCGATATAACGCTAAATACCAAATGTATACGTTTTAAATTGGAATTTACTTTTAAAACGATTTTAATTTTTAAGTTCTTTATAAATAACGGAAAGCGTTAATAATACCTATATTATTATAATTAATAAAATATATGAATTATTATTACTAATATATAATTTGTATTATTTTAATAATAATTAATTAATTAATAATAACGCGAATTAAACGAATAAAACTTTTAATTATTAGATATAAAGGATATTAATTATATTATTTTATTCGCTTAACTTGCGTATGTTTCTTATATACGTACAGCTTTTGTATAGCCTAGTAACGGAATATATATCTTCCGATTAAAAGGACCCTTTCCGTATATAAGGTGCGTTTAGTACCCCCTATTAGCTGATAACACCCGATTAATTAATTGGTTCCCAGCGCCCCCAATCGTAACTGGTTCTAAACCCTAGCCACTCCTTAATTGTCGCCGACGCGGTGGGGGAGCCGAAGCCCCAATTGGTCTAGCTCCTTCTAGGCTGGCGTCACCTAGAGAAACAGTAGCCCAAGCTGGATTTAAACCAGCTGTTTTTTAAGATTAACCGAAACAGGGTGCCCAAGCCTGTTATAATTAAAAGAGACACCCAGGCTCGCAACTACTAAGCTATTAGGCCACCGTTCCCGAATTTATTAAATTAATTAATTAACGGGGTTTTGATTTTTTTTACGATATGCTATTACGATATTATTTATAAAAATTTTTTTTTTTAATAAATAAAATAATAAGGTTTATAAGGAATAATGTCAGCTAGCAGGGGGTGTTAAACGCACCCTATATACGGAAGGGATCCTTTTAATCGGAAAATATATGTTCCGTTACTAAGTTATATAAAAGCTATACGCGTACGAAAAATATACGCAAGTTAATTTAATATAAAAAAAAACATAATTAATGTCCCTTATATCTAACAATTAAGAGTTTTATTCGCTTAATTTGCGTTATTATTACTTAATTAGTTATTATTAAAACGATATAAGCTGTATATTAATAATAATTATTTGTATATTTTATTAATTATAATAACAACGGTATCGTTAACGTCCTCCGTTATCTATAACGGACTTAAGGATTAGAACCGTTTTAAAGTCGAATTTTAGGCTAAAGCTTACGTTTTTAATATATAAGATTATATCAATATTAATTAGTTATTTCCGTAACTTGTTAAACTAACAAAATTTGATATAACTTCGTATCCGAAATAATAAATTTATTATATAATACGAATTAATACTTTAAACAGTTTTTTAATTATATTTACGTTTTCCGGAAGAACTTACGAAAAAATTAATTATACCGGTTACCTAATAAATACCTTTAAAATAACGATTACAGGTAGATAAGTTTATAATCAGGATTTTACGGTATATACCTATAAAAATTGTAAGTATAATATTTTCCGAAAAAATAATAACGATTTTATAAAATAAATCCTGGAATTAATATTTCCAGTAATTAAGAAAATAAGTTTTTTCCCAGGAAAAAACTTACGGGAATAATACGTTAAGCTAGTTAAATCCGGTAAAATATATGATAGCAGGCTTTTAATTAATATTTAACGAAAATATTGCGAAAAGTTAAAGTAAGTTTCGAAATCGGTAAAGAAATTAAACGAATAAATTTTAAAATAGCAAAAAGTTATAATTTAAAAATAATAATATAAAGTCCTAAAGACGAAAACGATAATTATATAGGTTAACGATTTATATATAGTATTAGCACCTATTATAAAAACTTAAATAATTATGTTTCAGATAATAAAAAAGGTTAAGATTAATAATAATACGATTAGCTATTAAAAAGTAACGGTTAACTTTTTAAATTACTGGATTATAACCTATTTACAACTTATATCCAAAAATATCAAGGTAACGTTTCCGACGTTTTACGGGATACCCGCGGATTTTTTTAATTAGGATAATTTTAATTAAGAAAAAACTAAAAATAATTTTTAACCGTAAGGTAGGATCCTAAGGTATAAGCCGAAATAAGGCGGTTGTAGAAATTTCTAAATAAACCGAAATAATAGCAGTAATAAATGAAAATGTTAAAAGTTAAACGTATAAAGGATTCGGTATAAAACGTACTTAAACTTTATATATAAATTACCTTAATACTATTACGCGTTCTTTAGTAAAGCTTCAGCAAAATTTAAGCTTAGTAAAGTAATTTTAACATTGGTTTAAAACCGAATTATTTTTAATTAATTTATAAAAAAAAAATTAATCGTTTATCGAAGGTTATAAAAAAAATAATTACTTAAAAAATAGATTAACTCCTAAAAAAAATAAAACGGATCTTAACGTTCTTTTTAATTTTTAATTAACGTAATACGGTAAACGTTACGTTTTATTTTTTAAAGAATTCGTTTATTTTAAACTTAAAATCCAAAATATATATTTTTAACCTTATTAGTAAATTCCTAAATTATAAAATAACGATCTAAAATAACGGAATATACGTAAGGAATAATTTCGTCCTAATTAAAAAATACGGAAAAATAAATATATTACTTTAAAGCTTTAAAGGCTTAAAAACGTTACGTTTATACGACGTAACCTATTATAAAAATTTCGTATATAACTTAATATCTTTCCAGCAGTTCCGAAAAAAAAAGTATTAATAAAATAACCGAAAAATTAATAACTTTATTCGAAATAAATATAATTAAGTAATTGTTACGTTAATAAATAAATTTAATTAGTCTATTATTAAAGATATTAACGTAATAACTACTTATATAACCTTTATATCCTATAAACGAAACGTTAATTTATATATAACGAAACTATTATAAATTAATAACGGTACGATCTAGTACTTGAAATTAAAATACCTTAAACCTGAAGTAATTACTTAATTGTAATTTTATATAAAAAAAATACGTTTAAAAGGTTTTATAACAGTCGAATATTAAATATATAACAAAGCGAAAACCAAAAAACAAATACGCCGAAAGCCGAAAAAAAAGCTTTCCGATTAAAATAACAAATTGCTATTAACTTTATAAATTTCGAAAAAAACCCTGAAAAATATAAATATGTTATATTTATTACCGATAGGTATTTAGGTTTTATTTGCGATATTTACCTTAAAAACCGAAAATAAAATATATTAATCATAATAATCGAATATTTATTAAAAGTTTTAAAAAATTAAGACAAAGTTTTTCTATAGGTAATCGAATACGATAACGAAATTTTGAAAAATTATTAATTTCGAAATATGTTATAATCGCCTCCTTTTAACATTAAATTCGAATTTTTAATACCGTATACTCAGGCTTAAAACGGAAATATAAAACGTTTAACAGATATAATTAAGGAGAAAACGATTACAATACGAAATAACGTTAAATTACCTTTATTTTTAATTGTATATATTTTTAAAGTAATAATATATTTATATAACCGTACCCCTAAATACGTACTTTTTTAATAAAACTTATACAAAATTTATTATATTTACCTGGTATATAAAAACAGTATTATAATACTTAATCGAAAACTTTAATAAGCCTACCTGTAAATATACGGCTATATGGCTTACGTTATAATAATTACCGTTATAAAAAAGGAACAGAGACTGTAAAAGCTAAATTTTAAAGCCTGGATTAACTTCCTAGTTATTACTATTCGAAACATATAATTTAACGAAAAGGTTACCTTTTTAGGTAATATCAAAGATTTAAAGGATAACTTTTTGTACGTCACAGAAAAAAAGCTACAGAAGCTACTGCGATAGGTAAAAATACCTGATTAGGGTTAAGGTTACATAAATATATAGATACAAGAAAAAAACGAAAACCTAAACGGAATAATTTAGTTACCGGTTAAACAGGAAAAGTAATTTTAAAATGGTATAAACGTATAAAACGTACGGAATAAGGAAAAATAAATTTGTTCGTATAGGACTAATTACCTTTATACGACCGTTATATTCGAATTATTTCCGTTCCTTAAATAATTACCTTTACCAACGTCTGTTTTAATAATTACTACGATTATTACGTCGACGGAAATAATAAAAGTAACCTTAATTTCCTATTACGTTATTTAACCCAGGGTAACAATAAAAAACGAAAATACTTTACGGATTATAAACGTAAGTTTTCTATATGTTCCGTATCGAAAAAATAATTATCGGTACAATTATAAAATATAAAAAACCGCGTTTAACGTAAAATAAATAATTTATTTTATTAATATAATTAATAATCGGCCGGTAAACTACGGAAATTTAAAAAAGTTAATTACCTAAAATACGTATTACTTTAATCGGAAAAACTTCGATATAAAAATATATAAAATCCCTAAATTGCGAAACCGGATATACAAACGTAACTTACTATTACCGCTGCAAAACTATAAAAAATTAAATATACACTCTTTAAAAAAAATATTTCGTAAAACCGAAAAAATTTATTTATAAAGTTATAAAAAAATATAATTTTAAAAAATCGTTAATTAATTTTCTACTAAAGGGAAATAAATTTTAAGGTATATATAAATATACGTCTATAAATTCGATAAATATAATTAGTTATAAAAATACAAAGTACGTCTCGTCGTACGAAACGATTAATAACTAAAAAACGTTTATAATAATATATACGCATCTACTTTAACTAAAAAATTATTTAAAACTTTAATTGTTATTACGGCTAAATTCGACCTAGAACTAAAGCAATATAATACTATTAACGTTTTCGTTAACGCCTAGTTACCTTATAAAATATATATAAAAACATCCTTAAAATACCCGCAACGTAACAAAACTCTTTTAATCAAAAAAACTTTATATAATTTAAAAGAATTGCCGTTATTATAATAAAAAAACTTTACCGGAACATTTAAAAAATTAAAACTTAGCCCGGTTCCTTATAAACCTTATTATTTTATTTATTAAAAAATACTTATCTTCTTTTTAATAAACGATATCGTTACAGTATACCGTAAAGAAAATTAAGACCTTATTAATTAATTAATTTAATAAATATAAGAACGGTATACCCTTACAAAAAATAAGGACTTATAATAATTCCTCGGCATCGAAATAATTAAAAACAAACTTAATAAAAAAATCTAATTATCCTAATTCAACTTTATAAATAAACTAGTTAACTTAATCCTTAAAAAAAACCTAAATAACCTCCTAAAAACGCCCATAACTAACGTTAAATTATTACCGAATATTAATTTAACTTATCCCAACTTTATTAATAAATACCAAAAAAAAAATCGGTTCCATTCTTTACGTAACAATTAATACGCAACCCGATATATTTTTTACCGTATCCCGACTTACCCGTTTCAACTTAAACCTTAACGACGTATGTTACAAAACCGTTAATCGAATTATATTATACCTAATCGGAATTAAAACGTTAACGTTATAATTCGGAAACGAAAATTCGTTAAATATTTAAAACGACGTTTCCTTTACGAATAATACGATCGATTGAAAAAATTCCCAAATTTACGTTATAAAATTATATAGAAAAATAATAAAATAACGGGCGAATAAATAAAATATAATAACTATTTTTATAACCGAAACGAAATTATTATCCCTTACGTAAGTTATAAAAAAAACTTTATTTAATTTTTAATTAATTAAAAAATTAGGAATTACCTTAAATACTAAACCGCTAAATATGTAATATGATAATTAATAAATAATACGGCTTATTAACGCCGACGTTACCTTATTATAAACGAAACTGCAGTACGTAAATATATATAACCATTAATTACGAAAAGCCGTAAAGAAAAACTTAATTAAAATGGATCATATGCTTACAAACAACATACTAGCTAATAAATTAATTAAAACCCTGTTACGCGAACCGTTTAGGCACTTTAAAAAACAGCTAGGACTAATAAATATCACGGAAACCCTCGAACGGCGGAAAAACACCCTGCAAGTAATTTCAGAAAAAAAATTAACTAATCTAAAAGAATTAATCGCCGGAAGAAAAATCGAATAAAAAACTGTGGCTTTAAAAAGTGATGATATATAACAATCAACGCTATAAATACTTTAAAACGTTAAAGGGGTATATCAACTAGTGAAAAATGCTAAACGTACCCTATATACGGAAAGGATTCTTTTAATCAGAAAATATATGTTCCGTTACGAGGTTATACAAAAGCTGTACGCATACGAGAAATATACGCAAGTTAGCTTAATACAAAAAAAAACACAACTAATGTCCCCTATATCTGACAAATAGGGCTAGGTTTTAATTTTTTAAATATTCCGGTAAAGTTCTTTTTGTTATAATAATAGCGATTTTTTTAAGCTATATAAAACATTTTTTATTAGGAAAGTTTTTTTACCTTGGGGATATTTTAAAGGCGTTTTTATATATATTTCGGAGGGTAGGTTAGGGTTAACGAAGGCGTTAATAGCGTTATACTGTTTAAGTTTTAAGTCGAATTTAACTGCTATAACGATTAACGTTTTAAACGATTTTTTATTAAGGTAGATACGTATATATTATTATAAGCAGCTTTAAGCTATTAACTACTTTATACGATAAGATGTACTTTATATTTTTATAATTAGTTATATTTATTAAACTTATAGATATATATTTATATATATCTTTGAACTTTTTTTTAATAAAAAATTAATTAATTATTTTTTAAGATTAAATTTTGTTGTAATTTTATATGTAAGTTTTTTCGATTTTACGAAATATTTCCTTTAACGGGTATATATTTAATTTTTTATAACCTTGCGGTAATAGCTGTAAATTATGTTTATATACTCGATTCAGCGATTTCAGTATTTTTTTGTATAATAAGGTATTAAAGTTTTTCCGATTAAGGTGGTATATATTTCGGGTAATTAATTTTTTTAAATTTCCGTAATTTAGTAACCGGTTATCGATTGTATTTATAAAGTAGGTTAACCGTTTTATATTAAAGGCAGCTTTTTATATCTTATAATTATTTCGAATAATATTATTTTAATACGGAATATATAAGGAGTTTACGTTTATAACCTATAAGGTGTTTTTGTTTTTTATTATTATATTAGGTTAAATAATTTAATAAAAATTTAAAATTACTTTTATTTTTTCCGTTAACGTATTAATTATAGCAGTTATTAAAGTAGACGTTAATAGTGGTTATAGTTTAAGGGATAGAAATAGTTCGAATATAACGGTTATATAAAGGTAATTAGTTTTATATACATAGATTTTTTTTATCCTATACGTTTTTAACACCTATATTATTTTAGAATTTTGTTTTTTATTTAACCGGTAACTAAATTATCCCGTTTAGGTTTTTATTTTTTTTAAGTATGTATATCTAAGTAGTTTTAGGCTTAATTTAGTAATTTTATTTATTATAAAAGGTTTTATAACTTATTTTTCGTAACGTAGGAAAAATTATTTTTTAAGTTTTTAATATTATTTAAAAAGGTCGTTTTTTCGTTAAATTATACGGTTCGAAGAGTAATAATTTTATTAATTAACGAGTTTTAAATTTTGTAAATATTTGTAAATCGGTAATCGATACGGAAATTAATTTATATTTTAAGATTTAATTTTTAAAGTTTTCGTTTTTTTATAATAGTAATTGTTATAGCGTAAATTATATAGCTGTATGTTTGTATATAAACTTATTAAAGTTTTCGATTAAATATTATAATATTATTTTTATATACTAAGTAAGTATAATAAATTTTATATAGGTTTTATTAAAAAGGGGCGTATTTAAATATACGGTTATATAAATATATTATTATTTTGAAAATATATACTATTAGAAATAAAGGTAATTTAACGTTATTTTATGTTATAATTTTTTTTAATTATATCTTTTAAGCGTTTTATATCCCCGTTCTAGGCCTGGGTATACGGTGTTAAGGGTTTAAATCTAATATTAAAAAAAACAATTGTAATATATTTTGTTTTCGATTTTCGAAATATATGTTCTACATAAAGCTTAAATATTTATCGGTATTAAATATAACGCATTTATATTTTTTAAGGTTTTTTTCGAAGTTTGTAAAATTAATAACGATTTTTTATTTTAATCGGGAAGTTTTTTTTTCGGTTTATAGCGTATTTGTTTTTTAGTTTTCGTTTTATTATATACTTAGTATTTAATTGTTATAAAATTTTTTTGGCAGATATTTTTTATATGAGATTGTAACTAAACGATTATTTCGAGCTTTAAATAATTTAATTTTAGATGTTATATAATATCGTTACCGATTTGTAATAGTTTTATTATTTATAAGTTAACGTTTTATTTGTAAGTTATAAGAGTTATAGAGGTAATTATTACGTTAATATTTTCGATAATAAATTAATTAAATTTGTTTATTAACTTAGTAATTACCTGATTATGTTTATTTCGAATAAATTTTTTAATTTTCGGTTATTTTATTAATATTTTTTTTAGAGCTATTAGAGAAATATTAGGTTGTATACGAAACTTTTGTAATAGGTTACGTCGTATAAACGTAACGTTTTCGAGTTTTTAAGGTTTTGAAGTAATATGTTTACTTTTTCGTATTTTTTTAATCGGAATAAAGGTTTTTTTTATGTATATTTTATTACCTTGAATTGTTATTTTATAGTTCAGAAATTTGTTAATAAGGTTAAAGATATATATTATAAATTTTAAGTTTAAAATAGATAACTTTTTTAAGGGGTAAAATAAAACGCTTATTATATTATTCTAATCGGTGATTAAAAAATATATAATGATTCGTTTTATTTTATTTTTTAAGAGTTAATCGGTTTTTTAGGCAGTTATTTCATTTTATATTTTTTGATAAACGATTAATTTTTTCCTTTAAGGATTAATTAAAGTTAATTTATTAATGGACTAGTTTTAAAATTTTATTATTAAAGCGGAAATTAGCTGGGGTTTTATTAAGAAATATATAGTAATATTAAGGTAACGTATAATAGGGGTTTAAATAAGTTTTATAACGTATATTTTGGATATTTGATTTTTCGCGTTTTTGTTTATTAATGTTTTAGTTCGAATATGAATTTTTACGATTACCTTGTTTCGATTTACGTTTTAGAGTTTTTTCCTATGGTTAAAAGTTAATGTTTTTAATTTTTTCCTAATTAGGGTTATTTTTATTAAAAAGGTTTATAAAAGCTTTATAAAACGTTGAAAATATTACCTTAATATTTTGTAATATAAACGGTAATTAGGTTAGTATTTAATAATTAAGAAAGTTAACCGTTATTTGTTGGTAATTAAATATATCGTTTTCGATTTTAAGTTTTATTATTTTTTAAAAGGTTATTATTTATATCTAGATAATAGGAGTTAATGTTATATATATATTGTTAACTTATACAATTAATATTTTTATTTTTAGGATATTATATTATTATTTTCAAGTTATAAATTTTTATTTTTTTTTATAATTTATTCGTTAAGTTTTTTTCTTAATTTCAAAGTTTATTTTAATTTTTTGCGGTATTTTTATTATGTGTTAATTAAAAGCTTGTTATTATATATTTTGCCGGATTTAATTAAGTTGGCGTATTATTTTTACAGGTTTTTTCCTAAGGGAAAATTTATTTTTCTAAATACTGGAGATACCGATTTTAGGATTTATTTCGTAAGATTGTTAATTTTTTTATAGAAAATTTCGTATTTCCGATATTCGTAAATATATATTACGAAGTTTTAAATATAAATTTATTCGTTTTCGGTAATTATTTTAAAGGTATTTGTTAAATAGCCCGTATAATCGATTTTTTCGGTAGTTTTTCTAGAAAATATAACTATAATTAAGGAACCGTTTAAAGTATTATTTTATATTATATAATAAATTTATCTTTTGGATATAAGGTTATATAGTGTTTTATAGGTTTGATAAATTATGAAATGTATTAATTAGGATTAATATAATGTTAAATATTAAATGCGTACGTTTTAAATTAGAATTTCCCTTTAAAGCGATTTTAGTTTTTAGGTTTTTTATAAATCACGGAAAACGTTAATAATACCGTTGTTATTATAATTAATAAAATATACGAATTATTATTATTAATATATAGCTTATATCGTTTTAGTAATAGCTAATTAGTTAATAATAACGCGAATTAAGCGAATAAGATTTTTAATTATTAGATATAAGGAATATTAGTTATGTTGTTATATTAGGCTACTCTGTATATACTTCTTATACGCGTATAGCTTTTGTATAGCCTAGTAACGGAACATATATCTTCCGATTAAAAGGAGCCTTTTCGTATATAGGGTGCGTTAGCACCCCCTGCTAGCTGATAGCAGTTGCCCTGAGATACGTTTTTGTTTGTTTGTTATTATTAATTGCTTATCTTTTTTTAAGTAAATTAAGCGACTTTTTTTCAAGTTTCGTACCCTTTTTATTAACTTAGCTTATAAATAATTATTTCGTTTAACGTATTATAATTATTAATTATCTAAAAAATGTTATTATATTTGCAATTATAACGATTAAATGCAGAAATTTAGCGAAAAACGTATGGTTGTTCTAGGAAAAATTAAAAAAGTCTAGGGGTAATCGCCTTTATATATACGTTTAGCTGTATAAAGGATAATTCCTAGATAAAGGCTGTCCTAGGGAGCATCTGCAGCCTAGATGTACCAGCTGCGGGTACTTAAAAGTACTAATTGTCGACAAATTATATAATATTTAGTTTATATTTTATTAAGCGCAATTACTTATTATTAACCGCTTTAAATTATAGAAGTTTATAGGCTTTTTAACATATTATAAAGTCGTAACTCGTTTCGTATAAATAATTATTTTCTCTTTTAAATAAAAATTCTGTATTAAAATATTAAATTATTTTCTATTAAAAGATATATAATTAATGTATATCTATCGACGAGTTATTATAAGTTTTAATATATCTTCACGAATAAAAGTACAGTTAAAGTACTTTAATAACAATTTTTAACACGTTTTATAAATATATATAAGGGTAATATAAATATAATTAAAGAAATATTTAATGCGAATAAGAAGTTAATAAATTCGATTAGAATATATTTTAATCTTATATATTTAAATTTAATAATATTTATAATTAATAAAGATTTAAACGTATCGTAAAAAAGAAGTGATAATTTTTTAATTGTCTAAGTAAGGTATTTTTATTTAAGTCTTTAATATATAACGCATAAATATTATTTAATAATAAAAATATAATATATTAAAAGGATTTAAAGAATAAAAAGATATATATATAATATAATTAATTTTATATTAATTTTCGAATTTAATAAAATAATAGGTTTTAAAATTAAAAAATAAAGTAAAATCCTTTCGCGATTTTAGTATACGTTTTATTATATAAAGTTATTAGGTTTACGCTGTATTATTTAAACTAAATTAAAAATATAAAACAATTTTATTAATAATTAATATGATAAATATTTTGTCTAGTATTTTCGAACATTATAATTATTAATAATTTTTATAGTTGTAATAAATTATACGTTTCGATTACTAAAACCTTATTCCGAAACCGATTATCGCGTAATACCGACAAATTTCGACCCTGATAAACCTTATACCTTTTAACTGGTTTGGTAAAAGGAATCTCCTAAAAAGCAGAAAATAATTTAAAAAATATTAAGCTTTTCGCGGTAAACCTTAAATCGGTATAAAATAACTTTATAACCTTTTACTAGTTTCATAACTAAAAATATCAATATTAAAAAAAAAACTAAAAACTTTAAACTAACTCTTTTTAACCTTAATTAATTTTACGATACTTTTTCGAATTCTTATTAATTAAAATAACTAAAATATACAAGTTAATTTTTACTATAAAATACCCGTATTTGATAATTATAAAGTGTTTACGGAAAATATTTTTTTAAAAGTTTTTAAGTTTGATAAGGTTTTAAAATAAATAATAAATATTAATATTTTCGTTAATTTAACTAATTTTTCCTAAAAGAATCAGATTTTATTTTTAATTTTCGAAAACGATTTAATTTATAAAAATAAAAATAATTACAAACTAAATAATCTTATAACGAAAAATATCGACGGTATAAAAAAAATATTAAAACATTTAGAAATAAACGGTAAAGGGTTTAAAAACTTCGAAATTTAACTTTTAACTCGATATAAAAAGGATTATAAACGATAATTTATCCGGCTATTCCAGATTATTAAGAGCGTTTAAAATTCCGTTAAAAATCGTCGTCGATAACAACTGCGAAAAGGTTAGGTTTCGGTAAAGCCTAATAACGTAAATAGCATAATCTATTAATTTAATTAATTTAGTTATACGGTTACGTCTTTTTTAAGGAGATTAATCTTATTATAACTTAATTTTATAAGTTTCCTCCGTGAATTTATATTTTATAAAAGTAATAATATTTTTCATATTTTTATTTATCATTAAATAAGAATTTATTTATTTTATATAACGTACTATATAAATAAATAAGCTATATAAACGAATCTATCTTTTTTTAAATTTTATAATAATAAATATCTTTATAACTTTATTATATATACGTATATTATATCCGAGCTTATTATAACTACAACTTTTAATTTTTGTTAACTATAATTACTTATTTCTCTCTTTCTTAGTTATAAAAACTTATACTTTTTATATTTTTTTAAAAAAAAAGGATATTTTTACTTCTCCGGCGTTTATTAAACATATAATTCTTTTCGTAAAAAAAAACAGTTTTAGTATAAAAGGTATAGATTATTTCTTATTAAAGAATTAACCGATTTAAATATTTATATCGATAAATTACTTTAGTAACTTTTAATTTTTCTTTATAAATAACGTTCTTATTACATTATTTTAGTATTATTTTTAAAAGTTTTAATAAATAAAGATAAATATAGTCGATATAAATATAATTAAAATTAAACATAATAAAGCCCGTTTTTATAAATATTATGGGCTACTATTATAACTTTAAACCTATCGTGAAAGCCGGCGATAAAATTTTCCTTAGTAATATTAAAAACGTAACGTTATATAAAATACTTAATATATAACAAATAACGGGGTTAAAATACGAAGAGAAAAATATATCGAAAGGTTAAAACCGATAACGTATTATATATATAAACGAGAAACACATATAAGCGAGAGACTTTTTTCGCCATTTTAACTATTTATTTTTAATCGTCCATTTCTTAATATTAACGTTATGGAACGCCTTACAAAAGAAGCAAAAATAAACTTAGTTATTTAGGTTAAAAAATAAAACCCGAAAATTAATTACAAAAAACTTAATTTTATCTATAAAGTTCCATATTTTATTTTAATATACCGTTTTAGCAGTAAATACGCCCGAGCCGATATTATCCTTCCTTTGTAGAAATTGACGCCGATTAAAGAAAAATTGATTATCGACCGAATCCTTAACTTAAATACGTAAGCGTTTCTTATCCGGTTTTAGTATGTTAAAGATATGGCTAATATATTGTTAGCTTAGCGTATTACGGAACGCGTTGGAGTTAACTGGGCGTCGAACTTTGTTAAACGGCAAAAAAAACTTTAAACGCGTTTAAATCGGAAAATCGATTATTAACGGATTTTATCCGAAAATCCAGAAATATTTCGTAAATAATTTGAGTTTGTTTAGGTTATAATTGCGAAATACGGTATCGTAGAAAAGGATATTTATAACTTCGACGAGACTGGATTTTTAATAGGGTTTTTTATAATAACGGGTATAGTAATTACCAGTGCCGAAAAACGTGGAAAACTTAAATAAGCGTAATAAGGGAATAAAGAATGGGTTATAGTTATTTAAGTTGTTAATTTTTAAAGTTAAGTTATACCGTTATTTGTTATTATAATAAGGAAAAATTATTTTAGGTTTTAATACCGTAATAACTTATTATTAACAGCCGATTAAAAGATTATATTAAATAATAATGGTTAAATAATAAATAAATTAGGTTTAGAATGGATCCAGTATTTTGATAAATATATTCGGACGCGTACGAAAGGTTCGAAACGTTTTTTTATCCTTGACGGTTACGAAAGTTATTATTCGATAAAATTCGAAAAATACTGCATTAACCACGATATTATTACGTTTTACATACCCGCGCATTTTTCGTACCGGTTTTAACTTTTTAATGTATTTTATTTTTCTGTTTTAAAACGCGTTTATTTGTGGTATATCGAAAACCTAATATAACGTTATTATACTTATATTGCTAAAGAAGATTTTTTTGCCGGCTTTTACGACGTGTTC
Organism: Monosporascus sp. CRB-8-3; assembly: GCA_004155055.1. Lineage (NCBI taxonomy): Eukaryota > Fungi > Ascomycota > Sordariomycetes > Xylariales > Monosporascus > Monosporascus sp. CRB-8-3. The sequence goes on from QJNZ01000496.1 coordinate 69,822, forward strand.
CAAGTTGTTATAATGTCCGATAATATTAAATCTGGATTTGCGAAAGTTGGCTTTATTTTATTCGATTTTAATAACGTTTTTTCCGAATTCGAAATTCTTTTAGTTGTATTTACGCCAATTGTTTTCCTATTAATTTCCGCCGGTTCTATTTTTTTATTTGTAAAAACCCTTAAAAATATCCGTAAAGTAATAAAATAAGGACGTTATTTACAAAGGAAAATTAAAAATTATTAGGGTAACTTACTAACAAAGATATTTAAATCAGTTAATTTTGTAATAAAAAGTTATATATTATTATTATATAAAACCGCTTTTCTCCGGGAAAAAAACGTCCAAT